>VRLP01008658.1:0-15825 GCA_009660295.1 Lophius piscatorius
AATTATACTATTCTATTCTATTCTGTACTATACTATACTAATTACACTATTCTATACAGTACTATACTAATTATACTATTCTATTCTATTCTGTACTATACTATACTATACTAATTATACTATTATATTCTATACAGCACTATACTAATTATACTATTCTATACTGTACCTTACTATACTAATTATACTATTCTACACAGTACTATACTAATTATACTATTCTATTCTATTCTGTACTATACTAATTATACTATTCTATTCTATTCTGTACTATACTATACTAATTACACTATTCTATACAGTACTATACTAATTATACTATTCTATTCTATTCTGTACTATACTATACTATACTAATTATACTATTATATTCTATACAGCACTATACTAATTATACTATTCTATACTGTACTATACTATACTAATTACACTATTCTATACTGTACTATACTATACTAATTACACTATTCTATACAGTACTATCGTATACTAATCACACTATACTGTACTGTTGTATATCACAGAAAGGTGTGTTTTGCTGAATACTGCGTACTTGTACTTATATACTCCAGTGAATAATGTTTATTTCTCCCCTACAGGATGGATGTCCTGGTTTGGAAACAGTTTGGTGATGTTTGTTCTGTACAGGCAGCGGGCTTCGCTTCAGCCGACAGATATCCTCACTCTGAATCTGGCCGTTTCTGACGCCAGTATCTCCGTGTTCGGATACTCCAGAGGGATCCTGGAGATATTCAACGTCTTCAAGGACGATGGGTTCTTGATCACCTGGATCTGGACCTGCCAGGTAAAAATCCCCAATACATGATACAAGGGGTTACATTTAATTTATTATTTTATATTCTATTTTAACTATACTATACTAATTATAGTATATTATAGTGTACTTTTATACACTATACTAACTACACTATACTAATTATAGTATATTATAGTGTACTTTTATATACTGTACTAAGTAAACTATACTAATTATAGTATATTATAGTGTACTTTTATATACTATACTAACTACACTATACTAATTATAGTATATTATAATGTACTTTTATATACTATACTAACTATACTATACTAAGTATAGTGTATTATAGTGTACTTTTATATACTGTACTAACTACACTATACTAATTATAGTATATTATAATGTACTTTTATATACTATACTAACTATACTATACTAAGTATAGTATATTATAGTGTACTTTTATATACTATACTAAGTACACTATACTAATTATAGTATATTATAGTGTACTTTTATATACTATACTAATTATAGTATATTATAGTGTACTTTTATATACTATACTAATTATAGTATATTATAGTGTACTTTAATATACTATACTAACTATACTATACTCTACTTTACTGTACTAAACTATTTTATACAAATTATACTATATTCATTTTATCATACTAAACTCTACTATACTAATTATATTATACTCAATTGATTATACTGTACTAATTATACTTAATTATATTCAACTAATTATACTATTCCCTATTATACTAATTATACTATAGTAATTTTATTATACTAAACTCTACTATACTAATTATACTATACTCCTTTAATTAAACTGTACTTATTATACTTAATTATAATAAACTAAATATACTATTCTCTATTATACTAATTATACTATAGTAATTTTATTATACTGTATTAATTATACTATACAAAACTACTAATCAGACTATACGATACTATAATATACTAATTTTATTATTCTGCACTTATTATACTATGCCATACTATACCAATTATACTATACTAATTCTATTGTACTATACTAATTACACTATTCTATTCTATACTGTACAATACTATGCTATACTTTACTATATTATACAATGCTAATTTATCTATCATGAGTTTGTTATTATGAATGATTCATATTCCATATTTCACATCCGAACAATTCTAATTACTGGTCACATTTTCCGCACCGAAAGTTTGTCAAAATCTTAAGAAGTCCTTTTTTTCAATACCGACAGAATAACTTTTTTTTCTTCGATTTGATCATCTTATTTTTTAGAATAGAATAGAAAAACATTATTAATCCCCACACGTTTATTTTAAAGTAAGATACTGATATTGACCGTGTTGTTACTAAAAACAGTAGGAGTCCGTTTGAACCAATCACAATGGACGAATTGCGTTAAATGATGATGATGATGAAGTCTTTCCAGGAGGCGAATCTGGCGGTGATTCTGTGTGTGTGGGCGGGATTATGATCGTAACCATGTGGGCTGGAGGTTAAAGCCGTAATAAGATTATCTCTGCTGAGGCCTTTAAAGGGGGGAACTTTTCAGGCATCATGGACCCCGTCAACAACCAAACAGGAAACAAACAAAAGACGTTTGCTGCAGATTGAAACCGCCTGACTCTTATTTGTGAAGAGACATTATTATCTAATTAAAGTGTTTAACCCTTTTATGTCCTCAGCAAGAAAGAAAAAAACATGGTAAAATAATTTATATGCTGCTCATTGAATAGGATTTTCTCAAGAGTCACGGCCCCTCTTTGACCTGTGGTGTGCCCCAGGGCTCCATCCTTGGACCCCTTACTCTTACGCATATACGTTCTGCCACTGGGTCGTACCATAAAGGACTCAAAATGAGCTCAACCAAACGGTGCAGCGGGTCATCGAAGGGTTAAATTACCGTTCAAGTCTTATGTTTTTCTCCCGTCGCCGCCGCCTCAGCTCAAAATCAAATAGCCGTCATTCTTTTGCTTGGAATTCATCCAGGGTTTGTTTTTTTTTCTAGTTCAAGTGTTGGAAAGTGTGATACCAAAACAATCTGGTGTTACTAACTCGTTCTCAGGGGATTAAAATTCCTCAAATCTGGGTGTGGGGACGCAGCTGCTGTTAGCCTTCGGCGCGACCGTCCCGATGACCTCATCGCTACGACATCCGACCTCCGGCCTTCAGGTGGAGGAGAAATATTAGGATAGCAGCGCACCTCCTCTCGGATCTCACTCTCCAGACTGGGCTCTGTTTACACACACACACACACACAGAGAGAGAGAGAGAGAGAGAGAGAGAGAGAGAGAGAGTTGCAGAGGGAAAACAAGAAAAGGAGTAAGAAGAAGGAGCAGCAGGGAGGTGAAGGAGACGTGCATGTGAGAAGTATTAACAGATTACTGCATGGAGCATGATGGGGCATGAACGGCAGCAAGCCCTGCCAGATCGCCGTGTTTCTCGAAAGTCTCGAAAAAGCAGCGTACGAGATGTATGATGTGCGATTGGTAAAAAATTTCTTTTTTTGACCAACTATCGCGATGTTTCGGGCTGCGGCGAAAAAGAGAAGGACGTCGTCTTTAAGCATAAACATTAATTCACAATTCCCTCTTTGATATCGATTTGATATTGGCAGGAAAACATCTAAAAGTTGCTCCTTCAAAAAAGTGCTACATTTTACAGGATTACATTTGAACACATCTCGATGACGATGACACGCGTTACAATGTTACAATTCTGCTTCACTTGAAACCGTCTGTTACTGAATTGACATTGAAGGCATCATGCAGTATGTTACAATTTTGGATCGCCTGAAACTGGTTGTTACGGAATAGACATTGAAAGCATCATGCAGTAAATTACAATTTTGCGTAGCTTGAAACTGGTTTGTCACTCAATAGACATTGAACGCATCATGCAGTACTTTACAATTCTGCTTCACTTGAAACGGTCTGTTACTGAATTGACATTGAACGCATCATGCAGCACATCTCAATGCAGTGTGATGCTAACAGCTACGTTAGCGAGCTCTGCTGCAAATCTCAGCAGTAAACATTTGTTTGATTTGATTTGATGTGCACACCCATTACCGGAGCCGCTTTTTTAGGAACAAAATATAAGAACCAAATAACCCACTTCACCACATAATGTCAACGGAGGACAAATGTACGTGTTTCAAATCTTGACCGTTCCGCCTGAATCCGGACGGATGACCGCCCTAGATCAAAGGGACCATCATCTCAGTGCAACTGCTCCTAAAATCCTAACGTACACCAGACTAATGCCGAATTAAACTCACGCTGGTTTCAATGTCCATCAATCGTCTGAATGCGAGGAAGAAAAATACTTGACGACTGGCGGTAATAGGATGAAGACTAAGGAAGATAAAGACAGTAATCAGCCGGGAGACCTGAACTGATCCTGGTCACCTGGAAAAGGCTCAGCAGGGGTCAGAGTGTCGCGCAGTCGGAGCCAGACCGTAACGCGACTTCTTAATCCCCTTTAAGAACCCCGATTAAACAATCATCATCCAAATCAATGGTGTGCAGTCTGAGAAGATGGATTAATTCTTCTTCTTGAGATTCTGTGGAAATCAGATTACAATCCATTAAAAACTTTAATTATCATAGTTATATAATTACTACCCTAAGAGTGGATCATATACCCCTTTTTCCACCCAAAATTAACCTGGTGCTAGTTCGGTGCTGGAACTAGTGCCAGTGCTTAGTTGGTTCAACTCGGGAACCTCCTAAGAACCATCTGCTATTCCATTGGCAAGGAGGCAATCGGTTCTTCGTTCTAGACCAGCAAAGAGTTGGTGCTTAGGCTGAACTGGTGCCAAGTCAGGCTCCGGCTCCAAGCTAGCCCCCGGAGCCAGCTCAGTTGAAAAGGGGAGTCAATCAGCACTGAAAGGCCTTTTGTAGCTGTTCTCTGAGGACTGATGGTCCTCTCTCTCTTTCTTTCCGTCCAGGTAGATGGCTTCTTCACTTTGCTCTTCGGCCTTGCAAGCATCAACACCTTGACCGTCATCAGCGTCACCAGATACATCAAAGGATGCCACCCGAACAAAGGTTAGACCCGACCTCCAGGAATCATGAAAGTTTTAAACCTGCTTCTCCGCCTCCTCGAGTTCCAACAGTACTTCTCGGGACTTTTGGCCCAACACGCCATTAAGTGAATTTGAGGTGACAGTTTGTGTTTCCCGTAGGAACTGATCTAAAAGAATGTCTTAATTATATGGAAATGAGGCTGAGCTTCTGGCTTCAACATGGGCCGAGAGTCTTTACTGTGTTTGGTGGTTTTCATAGAACACATGCGTAAACCTGTTGTATAAATTTTCTTTTTTTGGTTCAGTCATGGTTAAACTATGAACCCTGGTGTTACATGTGGGGCAAAACCAGCTGCATTATGGGCCAGACTCCAGCTGCAACTACTAAATCTAAACCAACAGGACAGTTTAGGTCTTAATGGAAAGAGTGGTTCTTGTTAAAGCAGTTGTTCGGGTTGTTGAAGCCCAGGAGATTTCGTACACTCTGGAGATGCACTTTAAAACTAGCATAAGGAAATACAGAAATATAAAAATAAGCACGACAACTACAAAAAACCACTCAAAGAGCATGAAACCTCCGCCAAGGCACAACAGTAGCCTAAGTTTACGAAACATTCATGCACATTCCTTCATTAATGTCGGAGTAATTACCAGCCTCTCAATCTACCGACAACTTCAACAAAATTCTGCGCTTTTCACTTCAGCGCCTCTGTTCAACCCACTCACCCTGTTTCAAGTAGTGACGTTACAATGTAGCGATCGCTGCCTTTGTCCCTTTGATTCCTTTGATGTTTCTTCGGGGTACTTGGAGCTCAGTGGGCTGAACGGAGACGCTGAAGTGGAGGACTCAGGAGACGAGCAGCTACAGATATTTGAGAGATGTTCAAAGAGGTTGTTGAAGTTGTCAACAAACATAATAGTGAATAAATAATACTAATGTAGACATAAATGGATGAATCTGTATACATTTTTTCGTAAACCTAGGCTATGCTAGGCTTGCGCTCCCTGAGTGCTATATCTAATTTTATTCAATCCCAACGTGTTATTTTTCCGTAATCTTGAAACAAATTAATCAACAAGGTGACAGTGACAAGTGGAAAGTCTAGACAACTACAGAAATAGAGTAGGTGGTTATCCGTCTACTGAGCGGCGGTCTCTGAGGTCATTAAATAAGTCATGACATGTGGACCCAGAGTTTTATTACAATCCCACTTCACACGTTTCTTCCGTTTGGAAGACATCTGTCATTTTACTGCATCGTTTCCTCGTATCCTTAAGTCCTCCAAAGAGGCGCACAAACACTTATCAGATGAATCGGATGGAAGGCTTCAAGGTTTCCAGGTTTCCAGGTTACCAGGTTACCAGGTTTCCAGGATTAGAGCTGCCGGTGGAAAAGATTCAGAAATCCCCTGAAGATGCTTCCTGGGCGTCTCCCTTTGGAGGTTTTCCAGGAACGTCGACTTGGAGGGACACGGCGGGGTTGATGTTTCTCATCCAGCCTGTGAACGTGAGCGAAAGTGGACAAAAATGGACCTCAGCTTGAGAAAACTGTTCGAAAGGCCCCGAAAGTTTCTTATGCTGCACTTCTTTATCAAACGGTATCGACATAAGATTCCCAAACTCTTCCCGGAGACTGATTTCCTTTCCCCCGCCGTGAGCACAAAGCTACGTGAGCTTTGTCCACAGAGGTTCTTTTCAGCTTCGGATCTTTCAAAGGGCCGTCGATATGAGAGAAGAGCTCATTGTTCCGTAAATGTCACAATCTTGACATTCATGGAAAGTCAAGAATGCTTCGACTTTTAGTGCCTCTCACTTTTTCTGTCCTGTTTCTGCCAAAACCACAACATTTAACCTTTTTCAAACAATCTGGGTAACTGTGCCGGGTGGATCTTTTCCAGCTTACTGCATCAGCACGAACACCATCACCGTGTCGCTCATCTGCATTTGGGCCGGAGCCGTGTTCTGGTCCGGCGCTCCACTGCTGGGCTGGGGCAGCTACACAGGTTTGTTCTGACCCACTCACCTCGAAACCGCCATGTCGCACTTGAAAACAAAAGTATTGATCAGGACTCTGCGTCTTGCGTTCCTTAGATCGAGGTTATGGCACCTGTGAGGTGGACTGGTCCAAAGCCAATTACTCCACCATCTACAAGTCCTACATCATCTCCATCTTAATCTTCTGCTTCTTCATTCCCGTGATGATCATGCTCTTCTCCTACACCTCCATCATCAACACTGTGAAGAGCACCAACGCCATGTCGGCTGACGGCTTCCACACGGCCCGGCAAAGGAAGGTGGAGCGAGACGTCACAAGGGTAAAATGCAAATAATCTTTCAGCTCCGGCAGATAAAGTCGCCGGTTTAAAGTCTGTATCTTCTCCCATCCAGTATTTCTTTCTGCCCTGTGAATTCAGACCCTTCAAAGCTCCCCGCCTGTAATAAACCTCCACTTAGGATCTTCCAGTCCTGACAATTATTTCCTCATGTTCCTCCCCAGGTTTCCATTGTGATCTGTACGGCCTTCATCATGGCCTGGTCTCCATATGCCGTGGTGTCCATGTGGTCCGCCTGGGGCTTCCATGTGCCAAACACAACCAGCATCATCACCCGCCTCTTCGCCAAGTCTGCCAGCTTCTACAACCCCTTCATCTACTTCGGCATGAGCTCAAAGTTCCGCAAGGACGTGTCGGCGCTGCTTCCGTGCACGCGGGGGGGCAGGGAAGTGGTGCGTCTGCAACAGTTCAAAAACATCAAACCCAAGGCCGAGGACCAGCCGCCAGCCGCGTCACTTCCTGTCCAGAGGCCGCAGGTGAAATACGGCGGGGCGGAGCTGAACAAGCCCCATCCTGACAGCGACTCAGGGGTGATCAGCCCTCCTGAGACCCCGCCGGCGGGGGTCTTCAACATCGACGTGCCCTCGCACATCGAGACGTCTGAGTACTGGTGCGACCGCCTCTGAGCAGCTCACCTGAATGCTTGACATTAACGGGGAGATGAAGAGTATTTTTGTTTTGGTGATGAACTGTCTGTTCAACCATGGCAATAAATTATTTTCTGAAACAAGAGGGGCAAAAAACAAGCGAACAATCAGAGGTGGGCTCGAGCCGGTTAGACCGCGGTTTGTGAGGTTGAGGGCTGAGAGACGCATGAAGACATCTGGAAACACTCAACTGTCCTCAGCTCATCCGCAGAAACGGGAAGGCACAAAATGTTACGGTCGACCCCCCCGCCGCCCCTGAGAGGAACCATAGAGCAGAACACGCTGAAAGTTGCAGCAACTTCTGCCACATTTGACTCAAAGCAGTGGGAAACCTGGGATATTGATCTTCAAACTTAAATATATGAGGATTATATCAAGGTTTCATCCTAAAATGTTAAACATGAAGATCTAAAACTTTGATTTAAATCTATGAATCGTATCAGAATCTTATTTACAAATCTTAATTTTACATGTAAAATCTAACGGAAGCGCTTTGCTGTCATGCCAGATGAGAAAAATATTTCAGGATGAAGTTGTAACGTGAGAAGTTTCACGTTTTTACATGATTGTTTTAACATTTCTACTTGATAGTTTTTACGTGATAATTGTCAAATTATAACGTGCTAATATTCACGATTTAATGTGATGATTTTCACTTCATGACGTTTTAAGTTTCATGTTTCTACATGATCATTTTCACCTAAAGATTTTGAAATGATCACTTTTATAACGTGAAAATAATCATGTTTCAACGTGATACCGAGATTTTTTTTCTTTTTTCTGGTGTTACCGCCCACTGCCTCCACGGCGTTACTGGATACTGATTAGTTGAGCTCATTTTGGGTCACTCTTTATTATTTAATCATGTGACTGAACCTGTTTATAATGGGACCCAGTGGCAGCATGTATATGCTAAAGAGTAAGGGGCCTAGGATGGAGCCCTGGGGGACACCATAGGTGAAAGGGGCCATGGGGAGGAGGCATTAAATGTGTCTATTGAGATGAGCAAACTATTTGTCATTTTATGGTAAACTTAGAGATAATTTGATTTAATAATTGCCCCCAAAAGAAATAAAATATGCGGAAAAAAATATTTTTCCGCATATTTTTTTCTTGGCGAGGACGTTAAAGGGTTAATTATGTGTGAAAATCTCCGTATGAATGCTTGATTATTGGTTTCCGTTGTAAAGCGTTTGGATATATAGGTATTAGACAGTAATTAGCTGACAAAAGTGTGATTGTATGGTGTTGTACTTTTGCAAAAAAATACAGTAATTAAATGTATCACTATGTTTGGCAATATTTTGTACTTTTAAAATGTATTAATAAACAGGAAAAACGCAGCACGCCGCTGCTGCAACTATAATACTATAAGTTTTAAAGTCAAGAGTTCCACAGAGTCGCTCTGGTTAAGATCTTTTCTTTACTTTACTTTACTTTTTTTTCCGTTGACAGGCTTTCAAACTACTGTTGAAAGAGTAATGTGTAACTCTGAAGTAAGACCTGAGCTTTTATTTTCTCACAACATAATCCAAGCAATTATGTACTCGAGCAGCGGTTTATTTTTACAAACAAAAAAAAAGAGAAAAAGGTTCCCGAGGTATTTTGTGGGAAGGCCGTGAAATCGTTCTCGATCATTTCTCTTACAGCAGCTTTCAATCTCCGTAGCGGATCAGATTCAGCGTCACCGACCCGCCGGCACAAACAGCTGATTATTACTGTTATCGTGTTCTTCTGATGATGATGGACGTCAACCATCAGGCTCCTGCAGAGATGCTGAGGCCCACATCAAACCAACCAGAGCACAAACTGCAGACGCCGGATGGGCTTTCTCTAGCAGGTGCTGTTTATTTCTCTTTCTGGTGGAGGAGGCGGAGTTATGGCCGTGGTGAGGGTTCACGCCGTGTTCTACGTCTGATGAGTGACTGGAGATCAGATATCCAGAGTCATGGACGATGGAAGGAGATTGCTGCTTCAAACCGTAATGCAGTCTGGGAGAGATTCTGGAATAGGTGCTGAGAAGATTTTGAGATAAAAAAATACTCCTTTAAATATGAGTTTACTGTATATTTAAATGTAAAGAGCAGAATGTCATGGAAAGGTTGAAGGAAAGCCTCCGGGGACAAAAATGTGAACATTGAGAAACATGCTGGGACCCGCCCAGCCAATCCAGGATAAAATCTCATGTAGGAAAACAACAGGAAGTAAGAAGAGCTCAATCTGTAACCATGGCAACGTGACAATCCTACTACCAATACCACTGTTACCAATATTTATACTAGCAATATTCATGCATTGTGTAGCCGTGGCAACGTTTTATTTATCTATGCAAAAATGTAACAACGCTTTTAGTAATATTTCACACGGTTGGAAACAGTCCAGGTTCATACAGTGAAACATTCCAGGTTCATACAGTGAAACCGTCCAGGTTCCTACAGTAAAACGGTCCAGGTTCATACAGTGAAACATTCCAGGTTCATACAGTGAAACCGTCCAGGTTCATACAGTGAAACCGTCCAGGTTCATACAGTGAAACCGTCCAGGTTCCTACAGTAAAAAGGTCCAGGTTCATACAGTGAAACAGTCCAGGTTCATACAGTGAAACGGTCCAGGTTCATACAGTGAAACCGTCCAGGTTCCTACAGTAAAAGGGTCCAGGTTCATACAGTGAAACCGTCCAGGTTCCTACAGTAAAACGGTCCAGGTTCATACAGTGAAACGGTCCAGGTTCATACAGTGAAACAGTCCAGGTTCATACAGTGAAACAGTCCAGGTTCATACAGTGAAACGGTCCAGGTTCATACAGTGAAACAGTCCAGGTTCATAGATTGAAACGGTCGAGGTTCGTACATTGAAACGGTCCAGGTTCATACAGTAAAACGGTCCAGGTTCATACAGTGAAACGGTTGTCTGTATTTCTTCAGTTTGTTCCGTAAATTAAGATCAAAGTAAAGATGAGGTCCATCAGAACACGGATGAAGGTGTTGAATTATTCCGTCTGTCCTTCCAGCATAAAGAAGGTTCTCTGCGGTGGTTCTGGTTCCTGCAGCTTCACCTGATGACACCGGGTTATTGTGGGCTGTTTGTTTTTTTTCTCCTGGGAGCAGAGCGGGGCGGGAGAGGAGGAGAAGCTCCGTCCCGGTCTCCGTTCTTAATGAGAGCTCCGATCATGCAGGAGAGAGAGTCCAGGTGGAGCTCTCAGCGCGCGCACACGCCGGCCGCTCCAACACTGGTTCCCATGACACAGTAGAGATTGTGGAATAAGTTCTTCAGTGAGGCCAGGAGGACTTTCATCTGCTCAGGTAAGTTCACCTTGATTGCTCTGCGGGGATGAGGAGGATTTTGCGGTCCAGAACCACAGATGGACTCCGGTGTTCGTGCGTCCCGCTGCGGAGCAGGACCCAGTTATCCTGGAATACTTGGTCATTATTCTACTATTATAGACCGGTTCCGTTCAGCAGATCTTCGGATCTTCTGCTGCTTGAATTGACGGTTTTCACTTTCGGTCCAATTTCCTAATTTCCCCCTCTGGTCAGAACCCATTCCTCTCTTTAGAACCAAATCCGGTCTTAAATCCGTCTCTTCTTTCCTGCCTCTTAAAAAACGATGCAGCTTTTATTTTTGTTATTATTCCCCCAAGCCTTTATTTTGAAACGACTCCTTTCTCCATTCTGCTCTATGTTTGTTTGGATCCTCAATTCATCCAGCTCAGGACAACATAATCCCACCATCATCATCATCATCATCATCATAATAATAATAAAACCGGAGCTGTGGATCCCTCTGCTTTGTTTTTTTTTTTTTTAAATCTCTTTCTACCTGTCTGACCTTGACATGTATGAAATGCTTTCTGACATTTCCGTAAAGGAGAAAAACTTTATTAATCACAGACGGTCTCTTCACGCCGTGTCCAGAAGCGGACGGGCTCCGACTTGCACTCAGGCATTGCCAAGAATTAAAGTTATTCAGACAATTCTGCTGGAAGAAACCAACACTGTCCCGGCAGCAGCAGCGTGAGAAGCTGCAGAGGTGACCTTGTAGAGACATGCAGGCTTTTCTATGTTCCATGATCTCTCCGGTAGTTCTTTATAGTTTGGACCTGTTGCTGCGACTCCTGGCACCTCCGATGCTAACAGAACATTTCTCACACCTGCGAAGGCGAGGATTGAACACTCTTTGGCACCGGCGCTGAGTAACACCGTCTCGCTGCGGTCATGCCATCACTCAGGAGTTCAAGGCTCTTATAAATAAGCTCAAGTAAACCTCAGTCCCCCCCGCCGCCTCGAACCCTCCACCCCTGACAAGGAATGTGGGTCCCGCAGCAATGGTGGGAGAAATAAATACAATCATTGTGCCTGGGCGTGAGGTTACGTGGTCCTACGTTAGTAGAAATGTGTGTGTTATCAGAGACGTGTGTGAGTGTGTGTGTGTGTGTGTGTGTGTGTGTGTGTGTGTGTGTGTGTGTGTGTGTCTGTGTGTGTGTGTGTGTCTGTGTGTGTGTGTGTGTGGTAGGCCGGAGCTTTGACAAGCCAAGGTACACCGGATTTATGCTTAAAAAAAATGAAAACCAAACTTCTCCACTATCCTGTTTACTTGTTTACTTTTCTCCTCCTGAGTGGCGTGACGCAAATCCTGCTTCGTGTTTTTAACCTCCAGGAGCTGAGAATGTTCACGTCAGTCCAACATTACTGCAACAGGCGCCGCACAGAGAAACGCTCAGCTTATGGTTGTTTTACCTCCGCGAGGGGGGTTTATGTTTTCACTCCTGTGTGTTTGTCTGTTTGTTTGTGTGTTTGTGTGTTTGTCTGTTTGTTTGTCTATTTATGAGCAAGATTACAGAAAAACTACAGGCCGATTTGCATTTTCTTTTCCGCAAGAGGTTGGTTTTGGCGTATCCTAGAGGTGAATACATTCTGTTGACGATTATGTTAGTGTTTTGCACTCCTTTAATGTTCCTTTGGGGGTGGAGCTTGGGTCTCAGATTCAAGAGTTCCTTTGAGTCCTTTGATGTTCCTTTGGGGTGGAGCTGGGGTCTCAGTTTCAAGCGTTCCGTTGACTCCTTTGATGTTTAACTATTGGGGTGGTGCTGGGGACTTAGTTTCAAAAGTTCCATTGAGTCCTTTGATGTTCCTTTGGGGTGGAGCTCGAGTCTCAGTTTCGGCATTTCCTTTGACTCCTTTGATGTTCAGTTTCAAGAGTTCCTTTGAATTCTTTGATATTCCTTTGGGGGTGGAGCGGGTGGCTCAGTGGGCTTAACGGAGACGCTGAAGTGGCGGGCGCAGGAGATGACGGGCTACAGAGTATCTAAGAGATACTCAGAGTTGTTGGTTCATTCAGATGCTGGCGATAAATCTGCATGAATTTCTCCCAAACTGAGGATACTGTTATGCTTTGGTGGAGGTTTGCTCTCTCTGAGTGCGTTTCCTAGTTTTTGTGTGTAATCCACATATCCTGAAAGGAGCTGCGCTTTAATTCCTCAAACCATGTGACCCGTCTGAGCCGCTGCGTTCAGGAGGCTGAACCAATCGTGTTTGCACCGGCCGTGAACACACGGACGTTTTCTTAGCTGTGTGTTTGGTTCAGGTCTACGCACGACATAAATGCGGTCTAGGAGGCGCCCAGGTTTTGTGTAAAATTAATCCTGGTAGCTCAGCAGAGACCAACTGGCCTTATCTCAGGTTTAACGCAGGTGTACGAGATCTTCACCCCCACCCCCCGCCGTGTGACTCATGCCGGTGCTGAGGGTTGCGACTGAAAGCCCTCACATAGCGAGACTCTCTCCAAAGCAGGTGATAAGTTCTCCCTCACCTCTTTCTACTGTTTGTTTAATTTCCATCTGTCAGATGGATGTGTGTCGGTGCAAGTCCCCTCAAGATCTGCTATCTGCAGGAAACCCCCCCCCCCCTCGCTGTTTGTCAAAGGAGATCGCCGTTTGTCTGCGTTTCACGCCTCAGACTCTCGCGCTCGAAACGCCGTTTCATGTCAACACCGTTTCATGTCAACGCCGTTTCATGTCAACGCCGTTTCATGTCAACGCCGTTTCATGTCAACGCCGTTTCATGTCCACGCCGTTTCATGTCAACGCCGTTTCATGTCCACGCCGTTTCATGTCAACGCCGTTTCCGAAACGTTCTTTTACACCGAAGAGTGATTTACTCATCGCAACTTTGAAAGAGTTTAAGATGGTTGGACGGTTAGATGGACGAAAAGTCACTTCCTGTCCACGCCCTCTTTGTCGTATTCTTCTTCGTGTTCATCGTAGCGCCATCGCCACCTCGTGAACTGGAGTGCGGATCGTCTGCAGAGCGCTGTTTACGATCAGAAAAGATCACAGGTCACGCAAACAGGCGACCGACATTGGAAATGGTGAAGGTTTGATTCGGACGGGAAGAAAAGTGTCTTTTGGACTATGGTGAAAAATGTCAACCATGGAGATTATGGCGTTTTCTTCAGGCCGTCGTGTGACGGATTGGTTTCGTAGTACAACGCTGACTCACCTCTCATACGTCTTCTTTACTGTAGATGTGCATATCTGTCCCAGCTTGTTCCCGACCACAGCCTGCTTCCCCCGCAAGGACCAATTGTTGCGCAGACGTCGACCTGCCAAAGCACAACTCTGTGGAAAAATCATGTCAGCGCTCATGAGTGTCAGATAAAAATGCAGATCTGCGTTGGGGAAAGTCCTCTGCCAGCTGCAGATATGTTCATGTTCATCTGTGTATTCGTTCGGTGACGGCGTCGTGAGAGGAGAACTCACGCGGACGCCACTGAGAAGCGTCTCGTGTTTCCGCACGTGTAGAAGCTGCAGGAGAAAACGTACTTCAGCTTCTGGACAGAATTCCAATGTGACGATGATCCAGCACGTTTTCTAAACGCCACAGGAGACGCTCCAGTTCACGATGAACTTCACAATATTCAGGGGGGATGAGGGGATTTACTTTCTTATCTCCAGTTTATGTACGTTGAACTCTTATGGGACGACCCACAGATAAAGGTGCAAAGATTCCTATTTTATTAGCCGATCCCGATTTCTACTTTTCTTGAAAGTTTTAAAACCATAGTTTACAGCATACATACATACATACATACATACATAGATACATACATAGATACATACATACATACATACATACATACATACATACATACATACATAGATACATACATAGATACATACATAGATACATACATACATACATACATACATAGATACATACATACATACATACATACATACATACATACATACATACATACATACATACATACATACGTTCATACATACATACATACGTTCATACATACATACATACATAGATACATACATACATACATACATACACACACACACACACACACATACATACATACATACATACATACATACATAGATACATACATACATACATACATACATACATACATAGATACACACATACATACATACATACATACATACATACGTTCATACATACATAGATACATACATAGATACATACATACATACATACATACATACATAGATACATACATACATACATAGATACATACATACATAGATACATACATACATACATACATACATACACACACATACATACATACATACATACATACATAGATACATACATACATACATACATACACACATACATACACACATACATACATACATACACACATACATACATACATACATACATACATACATACACACATACATACACACATACATACATACATACATACATACACACATACATACACACATACATACATACATACATAGATACATACATACATACATTCATACATACATAGATACATACATACATACATACATACATACATAGATACATACATACATACATACATACATACATACATACATACATACATAGATACATACATACATACATAGATACATACATACATACATACATACATACATACATACATACATACATACATACATACATACATACATACATACATAGATACATACATACATACATACATACATA
>VRLP01008659.1:0-15822 GCA_009660295.1 Lophius piscatorius
GACTGACACATTTAAAAAAGGACTTAAAACTTTCCTTTTTAGCAGAACCTATAACTTTAATTAACATTGCTGCTTTTTGGTAAGGCTTTTATATAGTTATTATTATATTTTTCATTGATGCTTTTATCTGCTTTTACTTTGTAGCACTTTGAGATTTGATCCAAATGTAAAGTGCATTATAAATTCAATGTATTATCATTATTATAATTAATGTTGTGCTGCAAAAACATCACCATATGTCGACATTTTGAACATAATAAATGCGGGATATAAAAGCTTAGGTTTAATCCTAAACCTAACCCTAGCCTGACCTCAGACGGTTAATACAAGACTATTTGATTAATTTGAGAATACTATGCTGATTACATGCTATTCTCACTACTTTCAGATATTTGAAAATTGGTATTTTAGTATCTTGATGGAGCTGAGACGCCACTAAATGTACAACATGATTAGTTTTAGGCTCCATTCACGTCTTCCAACGGTTTGGCTGTAATTCAAAAGGATTTGGCTTCTTTCTAGTATTTGCAGTGTGAACTTCTTTATCTCCTTCCTAACCTTTCCAAAGACAGGAGAAAACCTTTTATGAGATAAAAGTAAATCCACTTGGACATTTGTTTTCAGATTCAAAGACAGATGTCGTTTCTAAATGCTTTCACAGCTGACTACATTTCAATCATGTCGTTTTTCAGGTTCTTTCAGGAATCAGCTAACATTCGCCCTGACGTCTAAATGAATTCTCTGGATTCTCAGGCTGAGTTCTGTGATTATAAGAATCCTTGGTGTCATCATCACCATCTTCTTCAGTCCTTTTCACATTAGTGCAGTCAGTGTTAATGACCCCCCGGTGTTTCAGCCTCTTCTGTCACCCACAGAGACCTAATTGACACCTCGGCCACACAACGACACGTTTCTCACAAGTCAGTTTGAAACTGGCTAAACTTTAAGAAAAGGTGTAAGAACTGAGCTAATTGGATTGTCTCTGTCCCCCCAGCCCCTTTGTCACGCCGCCCTGATAATAGCTTTATGTAAATGACGTTTTTCCATCGGATTGTGGAAAAGCCATTTTCACCCTGGATTCAGACTGGTCGGGGAAAGTAACAGTTTTTTGGCACTAAATACGGGCTGGGACATCGTGGTTAGCCATTCTAATCACGATGCAGCTAACTCAGCTAGCTAGTTAGCATCTGACTCAAACGAGAGAAATCAACGGGAAATGTCTCCAAAATGGGGGAGAAAGCGTGACATCATGGCGCTCATTAACCTCTGAGCGGAGGTCGCGATGAATGGTCGTGAACAGGGAAGATAAACGATTATTTCTGTAATGTCTTTCCTGTGATCGGGGCGCCGCTCGCCTCCTTATGCAACACATCGGATTAGAAACTGCTGCTAGTGTGTTGAACATCGTGTCTTGTTTGCTCACAGGACGCTGCTAGCTATTCTAAAATAAGACAGCATTGTTCACCGTTGCTCGGAGAGAGCAAACAAACGTCGTAGAGAAGCGTAAAAGATGGCGACAGACTTACCCGCCATGGGACAGAAGCCAAACCGCTGCTCCGTGTCGTAGTCGGTTGTGGTTCCACACCACTTCATGCCGTCTCTCCGTCCCTCCGGAGTGCAGTCGGTGTAGTTTCTGCCGTTATAGAGGAAGGGGAACTGACACAGGGCGCCTTTGGAGTTTCCGCCGCGTGTCGTCACATATACTGTAAATAGAAAAGATCCAACTTGAATGTCCTCTGCCGGAAATTTGAAAACTCTTTCTTTTTTTAAGTAAACGTTTTAAACAAAAGTAGTTTGTACAAAGATGATATCGCAATGTGATGCTGTCTTAAAAGATACATAATAGTTCGTAAATAACAGTTTAAATATAGAATTTTGATACAGTTGACAAATCTGTGCTTTAGCGGCTGGAGCTAATATTAGCAACCCAGATTGATCTGAAGAGGTGAGTTCAAGCCCAGACAACATCAGAACTTTCTCCTTTAGAAAACAATGATGTCATGAGTTTGAAGACACCCAACGACTGTCCACTGTTGGTTAGCTAACGTTACTAAACATGGTTAGCCATGCTACCGCGTTTCCAAGAGAAATACAGTTCAACAGGTCAGCTCTTACAGAACAGCTGCTACTATTACACGATGTCTCGTTCCACAGAGGTCTGAGGGGAAAAACAGGGACCACCAGCATTCTCCGGAGAATAGTCACATGATTAGCTCGTACAGGATGGTCTAGTGGTTTCAGAGGTTGAGCAACTTGGCCTCAAATCATGTTGTTTTTCTTTAAATACATGAATATTTCTGTTATTGTGTTATTATTTCTTACAGATTAGGGGAAAGGCTGAAATGACTCAAATTTGACTTTTTGCATTAATTTTACAACATTGGATCAAATTATTTCATAAATCAAAGTGAAAATCCCATGAGACACTTGGATACTTGGTCGACACGTCGGATCGGTGGCCAAGAGGACATTCAGAGCGTAAATCATGACTCTCCATGCGTACATGCTCACATGAATGCCTTCGAGGTCATCAAATCTGATCCAATCAATAACAGAAATAAGAACTCTACACTATCCTAAGAGTCAAACTGGATTTTTCTTTTTACGCGCACTCACCGTTCTTCTCTGTACAGAAGGAATATTTCTGGTCGGGCTCAAAGTCAGAAGAGGTGGAGCACCATAGCTGTCCATCCTGGCGTCCATCGGAGGTGCAGGCGTGGTAGGTTTTCCCCTTGTAGACGAAGGGAAACACACAGGGCTGACCTCCGGAGTTACCGCCGTAGACTGGTGCCGGTCCATCTGTGCGAACACAGAAACACACAGGAACACAGAGGACGTGAGTAAAAATGAAGACGGACATGCAGCCAGGAGCAAAACTCCTCAGGTAGATTATTATGAATGAAGGCTGCAGTTGTGTCTCACCCCACTGTTCACAGCGGACCCCACTGCCAAGGCAGGTGCAGATCATCTTCTTGGTTCCCTGGTTCTTAATCCAGCTCTGGCCGACGAAGAATGACAGTCCTGCGTCCGTTCGACAGGGTCCCTCCTGCAGGGGCTCAGGCACCGAGGCGGGCTGGTAGACGGCGGGCTGGATGTTGGTGATGAGGCGGGAGCCGGTGCCTGGAGAGGAGCATCATGAGTTAAAGAGATTAGAAATCACTGAGGATCGTAAAGATAACGTAAAGAGGTTCTGTAATCTAGGGTTTGAGAATGTGATCTGTGACTGGAGCTCAGCCTCCTCCTCCTCCTCCTCCTTCTCCTTCTTTCTCCTCCTTCTTCTCCTCCTCCTCATGAGTTCCATCTCTTTGTCACATCAACACATGGGCTCTTAGCCCCTCTTATCTCACAGGGAGCAACAGGGAGGGACGGGGATATCTTCATTTCTCACCCAGGCCAGTGGTGTGAAGTGAGGCGTGTCGCTCACACTTCCACTCGCCGCGGCCGTTCCCCGTGCACAGACACTGGAGGAGTTGGCCCTGGGCGTCTGACTTGGTCCAGGAATCTCCGATACGGTAGGAGGACAAATTTTCCTGGTCGTTACAGCGATCTAGGAGAGACATTAAGGAGAGGAAGTCATTAGAAGATGAGGTGTGAAAGGTAAATAGCTTTAACGAAACGCATTCCTGCGTTATGTTTCTCAGTGATTCTGAGGAGAACGCCTCCTTCAGCTGTTAGAGACGCCACCATCATCAGAGTCTAGATGAAGATTAACCGTGTACCACACCCATAATCGAAATCAACAACTTAACCCGACTCTCAAACCATAGATAGTTTCATAGAGAAGAGATTTGGTGATATTAGAGATATTTTTTATAGATTGTTGGGATTTTTTTTATATACATATTATATTATAGATCTTTTTTCATAGGCCGTCAGGATATTTTGATAGATATAGAGATTTATGATAGATAATTGGGGGTTTTTAAGAGACAGCTGGGATTTTTTCATAGAAAGTTAGGATATTTTGATAAAAAGAGATTTTTGAAAGATAATTAGGAGTTTTTGGTTAAATAGTTGGTGTTGATAGATAGTTGGTATATTTCTAATAAACAGTTTGGATTTTTTGTAGATAAATGTGCTCACAGCAGTGAGAAGTTTGACGTCATGACTAAATGGTCCATGATGTTCACGTCAACAGATCCACGTTGTCCAGACAACAGGCGTCGATAACATTCACACTCATCCGTCACCTCAGCCGGCATAATTTAAGACAAAAGGAATGGTTTGCGTCAGATAAAACAAAGCCACTGAAAACTGAGAAAAGTCTGCATTAAATCACTAAACCTCTGGCAGTGACGCGTCACGCTTCACACGTGTGACTTTTTCAGCACCACAGCAGCGACTCATTTCATTTCCTGCTTGCATGATTCTTGTTTTTCCCATGCAGGTCATCACATGGAGAATGATTCCTCTGGAAGTTATCATAACCCTTTTAAAGTGATGCCACTCTCCGTGAAGAAGTATAGACTTATGAGGAAAAAAAGGGAGGCTTACTTCTGGAGGTGCATGTGATGCGTCCGCTGCCCTCTCCCAGACAGGTGCAGTCCACGACCATCCAGCCCTGATACGGCTTCTCCCAGGTTTCCCCCACCACGTAGGAAGTCCCCGCTGAGTTGTCATAACAACGCTCGGCTGCAGGGAAAAAACCATCGACTTATGATGACCTAGTTAATGAATTTTAAAAAAAATGTTCTTGTCTAATCAAACCCTTAGATGGATGAGAAGCAGCGGTGCTCACCCCGGACCAGATGTCAGTTCATCACAGGTACGAGGCAGAAAAACCCCAAATGGATTTGAACCAACAAGTTTCTAGCCGTGTCATTATAATGATGACTCATCTTTTTTTTCTTCTTTTTTTGCGAGCAGTTTTCAAACCAGCTAAAAGTTTCCTGTTGCTCAGCGGTCGCCTTAGTGACTCACCCACGGGTTTGCAGGTCCACTCTCCTTTACCGTTACCCAGACAGACGCACTCCAGCATGTAGCCATCTGTCTCGTGGGGTCTCCTCCAGGTGTCACCTATCTTATACGAGGCCCCGCCCTCGTGACAGCGGTCTGGGGAGGCAGGAGGGAGGGTGAGTTTAGAGATGAGTGGGTATCCTCACAGCGAGGAAAACAAATGAAAACAAACACAGTGGGATATTTCTGCCATTATCCAACTATCCAGCTAACTGCTAGCAGCTGCTCGGCACCGGCTCCCCGTCAGATGTGGAGAAACCAGATATTAGCTGCTTCTCTGGCAACAGTTTGGGAAACCAGGACAACACATGAGCTCGGATGTGTGGTCTGGTGCTAGAAGGACTAATGGCAGCAGATCAACTTACTGGCAATGGTGCAGCTTATCTTTCCCCGCCCTGATCCGATGCAGGTGCAGTCCCAGATCATTCCATCCTTTGGTCTCTCGTAGGTTTCCCCCACAGCGTAGGACTGCTGGTTGATTTTATCCAGGCACCTTTCCTCCGCTGCAGCAGCAAAGAGAGGAGGGAGTGTGTTAAATGGGGTTTTCTAAACCCAGCAGAACCAAGAGACAGTTCTCCTTCCAGGATTAAACACAATTCAGAGACCCATAATGCTGCATGAATGTTACATCAGATCATTTCCTTCCTGAATAGCAAAAAAAAAGAAAAAAAATGGAAAAAAAATTGCAGTTTTGGAGTTGAAAAAAAATGACTTCTGACTTTTATTTGCAATTCCTTAACATATATGAAAAATCTAACGTGGCTGATTGTTGTTTTATATGGATTTGACAAACATTTGGACAAAGTATTTGGTTGGAACAGGGTAGGATTTATTATTAAAACATTAGGATTATTAAACCATCTGAAAATGAGAACTTTATAAACAAAAATCAATCTCAGTTAAAGCCGCATGAGGAGTTTCCCACAAAACTTAAACATCTCGTATCAATGTGGTCTGTTGGAGTGGTGGATACTAACTAAGTACATTTACTCAACTACTCTACTCAAGAACAAAATTTGGGTACTTGTACTTGAGTATTTCCATAATGCTACTTTTCACTTTAACTTCTCTACATTTATCTGAAAGCTGTAGTAACTTCTTCTTTTTTTACTTGATGTACTTAAAGATATGTTGTTGTTAAATGTTTCAATAAACTGACAGAATTCTCCATAGGATGAGAAAAGTCTCCTTCTTTTTGAGATGAAGGCACTCATTTAAAACCATCCTGGATCATCTGGAGGAAGAAAAAGCTGATTTTACCAAAAGTTTTTAAACTTCTTAAGAGAATTACAGTTCTTACAGGGCAGGAATGTTCTAGAAGGGTTCTGGTGATCCTAATGAATACACAACTTAACGTCATAAAGTTATTAGATGACCTCATCCATTAGCAACTACAGCCATAAAATAGGAAAAATACTAGTAACACTTAAGAGAGCGACCATTTTACTGCACAATCAGCACTTTTACTTTGATAGTAGGATATTTTGCGGATTGTACTCTCTTAATTTGACTTAAATAAGGTTTTTTTTACATGTATTGGAGCATTTTCACTCTGTGGTATCAGTACTTTTACCCAAATAAAGGAAGTGAGTACTTTTCCCACCCCTGGACTCCTGTGGGTTGAAGGAGGAGGTTGTGGAGATGTGAGAAATGATGCACAGGATCCGATATTCAGACGCACATTAAAATAAAACAATAATAGAATAAAGCAAACCCACCATCAGGTTTGCTTTTGCACTTGATGCCGGCGACTCCGTGGCAGGTACAGATCAGAATGCTGCCCAGATACGGCCGCTCCCACTGGTCGTTCAGGCCGTAGATCTGTCCGTTCTCCAAACAACCATCTGATTGGAGAGGAAGAAAAACAATGATGGTAAAAAAAATGTGTTTGGCAGGAGCTAAAATCGGACAGCAGGGGGTCACATGAAATGCCCCCCGCTCCCCCTCCTTTTTATCTCATGCAAAAACACAGAGTGTGGGGAAAATGTGAGTGAAAAAGAAACACACTCCACCCTCACCCTCACCCTCACCCAGCCACGGACGCCCTACCTGCCCACCATGATCGCTTTTAAGGTGGAAACACAAACCTAGCTAGTGGAAAAGTGCCTAACCCGGAATATAACCGCTAAAAAGATGTCAATGTTACAACAAGCCAACCCTATATATGGAAACAAACCGTTTACTGAGGGACAGAACTTCTCCCACCTCTGTGAAGTGACCCTGGACGTGTTAACTTGACTTCAAACGCCTCCATGGCTGAGCAATAAATCAGCTCCACAGAGAGGAGGAGAGTAAAACCCACTTCTACTCCATCTCTCCCCCACCAGGCTGCTTCTTTGTTCACATCTCATGACTTCTGCATTGCAGGAACTTTTCTCCCCCCCGCCTCCAAAGTTTAACACTGTAGCCAAGATCCTTCGTTTCTCCATGGAGATCTGATCCCTGAACTTCATGCAAGGATGGGAATGAGCAGATGAGATCATTTAGCTTTCCACTGTGAGATAATCCACTGTTGGGTCATTTTTGTGTGGTTTTAAACCACAACAACAAACATTATTGTAAGGATAGGGCTCCCCGTGGTTTTATGTTCATGCAGATAGATGAAGGGACAGGAGCCCATGTTAAAAATGAACTTTTTTTCCCATATTTTAAATAAAAAGAAAGTCACATTAACCCGGATTTCCACGCTTAAACTCTACATTACTGATGCATTTATGCCTGGATCGAATCCCTCTGAGAGAAAAGGGGACATCTTACCCTGAGACACGGAGGGGACGTGATGCTGCTGCGCCTGTCGCCGGCTCTTGTGCGTCCCTTGGGGCGCGCAGTTCACCGCGCTCCCGATGCACAGCGCGACCAGCACCCTGGCTAAGGTTCTGCCGGACATCCTGATCAACACGAGCCACAGGTTTGGTGTAGGTTTAGGTCACAGGTGCTCCTGGAGTGGACTTTATTTCTCCGATGGGCCGTCGGTTCCAGCGTTATTCCTGCCTCTGCGTCGCGCTCCAACCTCCCGGATCAGTGCGCTTCTCTGCAGCCTGCAGGTCACAGACTGTGGGAGTGATTTATCTGGGCATGGCTTAGCTTCTCCGGGAGGAGGGAGGTCCAACCACCAGCCCACTACCCACGCAGCGCGTCGGAGGCACGAGCCAAACAAACGTTTTACGAGAAAAGAAGACGGTGACGCAAATTTTAAGGAGGAAGATTTGGGCCAAGAGATTTTCAAGAATTCTGTTTTTAAAGTTAGAATTTCAGTCAGGATTCTGAGATTAAATTTTAGGATTCTGTCTTCCTAATAAGAATTTAGAGATTTAAGTGATTATTATTTGTTGTGCTATGTCCTTAATAAAGTATTGCGTTTCAATTTTAAATTTTGAGACTTTAAATGTTTAAGTAGCCGAACCAATTTACTGGTAGAATGGACAAAACTATATTTTATTATTTGAATATGCAGCATGTCTGTTTCTAACAGTCAGAAGAAGAGTTTCTGACCGGAAAATAGTTTGGAAGACGATTCGGGCCACTGGATTTTGTAAGAGTTCTGTCTCTTTGGTCAGAAATTCCGACAAAATTCAGATATTAAACTCAGAATTCTTACTTTATTCTAAGAATTTAGGAATCAAAGTCAGAGTTTGGAAACGTTAAGACTTTCTTTTCCAGAGATAAAGTCAGTCTGAGGCTTTTAAACCTATTTTTACTTCTCAGAATAAAGTCAGAATTTAAAAAAGGACCCTAATCATTTGGATAGTTGCAAGAACAAAGTTTTTGGCTCACATTTAAAAAATATTCAGAAGAAGAGTTTATGGCCTTAACTTTGTACGGAAGACGATTAGGGCCACATGATATTGTAAGGTTAAAGGGGTTTATTTATTTATTTATTTTTTTACAGTAAAGTCAAATTTTCATTCCGGACTCTGACTTTATTATAAGAAATAAGGAATTGAAGTCAGAAAATACTTTTTTTCTGAAAATATATTCTGATTATCTTTCTGGATGCATGTAACAAAACTAATTTAATTTCTGTTAGGATCTGGCGGTACCTCCTCCTCTCCCTCGTTTGTCTTTTGTGTTCCTCCTTCCCGGGTTTTGTTGTTTGTCTCTCCCGGTCTGTTTCTTTTACAGGGGCGTGGCTACCTGTCACTCATCTGACCCCGCCTACCATGACATCTACACACCTGACTTCGATCTGGATCATCATCTCACCTGAAGACTGCTTTATATGAACATGGGGTCTAGACGCCAATCTTCATCATATTGTCTGTGTCTCAGTTGTATCCCTGCTCCTCAACTCCTCCGTCAGGACGCTGTTTGATGATTCAGCTCAGTCCTGATTAACTGCTCAACAAACTGCACACACACACACACACACACACACACACACACACACACACTACAGCTGGGAACCCCCCCTCTGTCTGCGCATCAAAGATTTCCTCACCAGCAGACTCCAGCATGTCAGAATGAGAACCACACCTCCTCCACCATCATCGCCAGAAACAACGAGCTGCATCTCAACACAAAGAAAACCAAAGAAAAAGGATAACTGACTTCACCAAAACTATGACTAAACCTCACAAGTGCCTGAGCGTGAACGGAGAGGACCTAGAACGGGTCTCCAGCTTCAAACTCCTCAGCCTACAGATATCGGAGGATCCCAGCCGGAGCCGGATCAAGAAAGTCCAACAGCACCTCTTTCTTCCCAGGGACCCACAAGTTTCTTTTAAATGATTTATTTCAGAATTGTGAGAAGAACAGCAAACCAAAAAAGTTTGTTTCATGTGGCCCTAATCGTCCTCCGTACAATTTCAGGTCATAAACTCCCCCGACTATTTTTAACCACGAGTTGAGAGCATTTCAAAAAAGCCTGCGTTGTTCCCATGCGACCTGGAACACTGAGATAAACTAACTTTAAAATCACCAATCCCTGGTTAAAATGGTTAGATGACCTCGCCCATTCATTGTGCATCAGGGTTTTGGATTTTAGGTGGGTGCAACCCTTCATCTGCTTTCTCTTGAGGAAGGAAAATCCAACAGTGAACCATTCAAACCTCCTATAATTTACTGTCACTGCAGTCACAATTACACAAATTGTGTCTGAAGAGTCCCAGGTGGGTTTTAGGTCCAAAGTTCAAATTAGATCCTCATGCTCCAACCCAGGAAAAGTCTTTTTTCCTCTGTTTAACTCTTAAGATCTTAATACTTCATCTTTTTTTTTTAGATCAATTCAGTCTCAGAAAACTGCATTTCATAAAAGACTTTTATTGTAACATGTAGTTTGTATAAAATAATTTCATGTTTTCTATGATTACATCATGCAGGACTTGCGACATGAAATTATACAAAAATTATACAAATATTTATTTGGGTTACACTAACTCCATTTCGTACAGTCATCTTGCAGTATTAGTTAATCCCCCAAATCCCCTGCGTTGTACATGCAATCCCCTTGATTGAACTTTGAAATTAATTGAGAAGTTATCTCAGAAAAACAGTGTTTTCGTGAAAAAAAACTCCCCCTAGAGAGGAAAATATGAACTACAAAGTAAAATATGACATAGTTATGCTACTTCTCCTAGATTAGATTCATGCACAGCACAGAACAGACATTGTTTATCATAGAAGAAAGGATATTTCAGAATGAGTAGAGTAAATAAGATATATACGAGATAGATCTCCTAGAATGGACTTATATGCAGCAAACTTGGACTAAATTGGACCAACTGTTGAGAAATGATGGCCTGAAAACTTTTGCAGATAAAACTCCCCCCATTGTCAGAAATATGCCACCGACCTTTCACAAAATCAATCCAGTTCTTGCTCACGCTATGGTCTGTGAGGGTACAAAGTTTCTAAAATGATCCAACCCAAGCAGAATGACTTAGACCAACATATTTGCTACTAATTAGTAAAAGAAACCCACTGAGTCATGTGGAAACAGGATTAAATTCACTCAAATATATATAGATCTAAAAGAGATTATGGGTTGTTTCTCCTGACGTGGGTGGAACAGCCTTTGGTTTGACCCTGATATCATGAATTGCTGGTTTGCGTGGTGGAGGAGTGGAGTGGACCCCTCTGAGACCACCTGACGGATCTGGTCCTCTGGGTCTCTGAGTCTGATCCTTTCAAACATCTCCATGTTTCTCTGTGTCCTTCTATCGGACCAAACCTTCCCACCATCACATCCCAAACCATCCACCAAAGGTGAAATATTCTTTATTGTGATGTGATTGTTTCTTTCCGAGCGGAGTCTTCCTCCCTCTCCAGAGGAGAATCATCTGAACCTTCATCGCTGACCGGTCTCTCCTCCTCCTGTGACGTAGGCGGCACCTCCTCTGGAGCTGGAGGCTGATGCTGGGCAGCATCTCCGCCTGCAGCTTCTACTCAGTGTCCTGCTGGTGATCTGCAGGATTTCGGTCAATGGCGTCAGGTTCTGGAAAGCCTCCAGCAGCCCGATGATGAAGGTCTGGAACGTGTTTGTGTGTCCAGGGCTTTTTTTGGAAGGACTCCTCTGTGATCCAAACTAAAACTATAAAACTACCTCCTTTAATTTGAAAGTGGATGTTTTTCTCTCCTCAGCTGTAATCAGACTTTCCTTCAGCGCATCTTCAGATGGATTCATGACTCAGTCAGAATCTGGACCGCACCAAACCAGATCAAACTGCTTTAGTCTAAGTTAGTTTGTTTCAAAGCCTCAGGGCCGTCACACATTTCTAGAGGAGCCCGTTTTAACTGTTACTCTCTAACTGTAACTGTGGGTCTGGTGGCCCGGTTAAAGGGTCGGGTGGAGTTTTATTCATACATATAATAATAATACCGAGAAGACGGGGATATAGTGGAAGTGTCACAACCGGCCCCGGAGGGCCGTCTGTCTTTCCTGCGGTTCTACGGTGGGCTGTCGAGAGCGTCGTCACGCTTCTTCGGGGGTTTGGTCCTGGCCTCTCCAGCATGTGGTCAGCTCTGTGTTGGGGGGCTGAGCAGGTCTGGGGGACGTGGGCCCTACTTTGGGTGACGGTGGTTCAGTTGGTAGAGCGGTTGTCCACTTATCTGAAGGTCGGTGGTTCGATCCCAGGCCACTGGATCCACATGTGGAAGTGTCCTTAAGCAACATACTGAACCCCAAGTTGCTCCCAATGGTTCTTCCATTGGGGCGTGAATGATGGCGTGATGGTTACTGCTCCTGATGAGCAACCGGCGCCTTGCATGCAGCCTCTATCATCACCCTATGAATGTTTGTGTGATTGGGTGAATGTTTGTGTGAATGGGTGAATGTTTGTGTGAATGGGTGAATGTTTGTGTGATTGGGTGAATGTTTGTGTGAATGGGTGAATGTTTGTGTGAATGGGTGAATGTTTGTGTGATTGGGTGAATGTTTGTGTGAATGGGTGAATGTTTGTGTGAATGGGTGAATGTTTGTGTGATTGGGTGAATGTTTGTGTGAATGGGTGAATGTTTGTGTGAATGGGTGAATGCTGACTTCTGTTGTAAAAGCACTTTGAGTGGTCAGCAGACTAGAAAAGTCCATTTACCATTTACTTCTGACCTCCGATCGGGCCTAGGGCCCCTGCGGGTTGGGCCCTGGCAGTGAGTTATCCCTCTGTGGCCCCTTGGGTTGGCCGGTGACTTGGTTCCTTATCTGGTTACGGTTGGGGGTCGGCGTGGTGATGACCCCCCCTTGACACACACACATACACACACAGAAAAACACACACATATACACACACAGACACACACACAGACAAACACAGGCAGACACACACACACCCACAGACACACACAGACAGACACACACACACACAGACAGACACACACAGACACACACGACCACAGACAAACACACGCAGACACACACAGACACACACACACTACTTTTTTGTTTTTTCTTGCAGATGTTTGTTTCACTATATCGTGGATTACTTTCAAATTTTACAACCACATAGACCGTAGTGCAAGGAAGAACTGGAGTGATTTGGGGTTAAAAAAAAGTAAGCAGTTATATATTTCCCCCACAACTTTCATAGTTTTTTATTTTATTCACTAGGCGGAGCTTTTTACATAAAAACACTATTTTTAGGACCTAACCTCCTAACCTCTGATCAGATTTAGTCCAAATCTGGTGCATATGATTGGACTGGAGGAGATCTATCTTCTGTACTTCAGGTTTACTTAGATAGTTTGTATTTTACTCACAAGGGGGAGGTTATTACAAAAAACACCATCTTCCACACAAACCTCAAAAACTATTTCATGGATCGTTTTCAAACTTGATCCTCCATAGAGTACGAGGAACACATTTTTATGGATCCAAAAGTTTTCGGGCCTTAATTTCTCAACCATTGATCCAATTAAAGACAAATGTGGTGCATATAAATGTGACTTCAGGATATCTATCTTGTTTCAATCCTATTTTACCCATATTTTATTCTAATAATTCATATGTTTATATGTTGTTCTTGTGGACGTAACTTCACATTTAATTGGAGGGGTCCAATCAGGGGGATTGCTTGTAAACGCAGGGGGTTGGAGACTTTCATGGACATATCCTTGGAGCGACAGCAGAGACTTGTTTACATCGTCTCTTTGTCCATTTCTCTCCGTTGTTGGCGTTTCCATTCATAACAGAGTGAATAATAGAATAAAGTTGTTCTGTAAATGGAAACCTTCAGTATTGCTTTTATTTTCTCCACTCTCTCATTCCTTCTACTTCCTGCACTCCAGGGGTGCAAAGTTCCCATCGCGTCATAAATCACCCTGAGACACTTGGGGTCATTCACGGTAAGGTCCTGAACTCCTCTTCGTCTTCTTCCGGCTGCCTGATGATGGGGGTTCGCTGCAGCAGTACTTTCTTCTTCACTGAAGGGTTCAACCTGCAGTGCTTGCTGGGACTTGTTTTACAGCCCAACCTTTACTCACGCAGCGCCGCCCGTTTTATCTGGATTTGGACCAGGAGTAGGTCGGCTTGAGGACCATCAGAGGGGGGTCCTTTTACAAGAACTGTTGTCTCTGTTGAGCTCAGCAGAACGAGGGGCTCGTCAGCTCAATGGAGGAATGAATGGAGCAGGTATTTGGCCAATAGCATCGATCGAGCCGTGAAGAGGAGAGCGGACTCTTCGAGGCATCGATCATGTGACCCCTGTTTGGGTAAAGAGGGAAAAGTGAAAAGAATCGTCACACATAAATCGACAATAACGATTGAAGCGCTGTAGTTTGCATGTCGGGCCAGTAGTTGGCAGTGTAACTTTCAAAAACCACCACAGAATGACATCGTGGCTAAATCAGTCTTTAAAGATGCGGGACATGTGACAGGAAAGCTTCTCACTCATTCCTGTAAGTCTTTACTCGATTCCTGACGCAGACGACTTGTGACCAAAGTGATGATTCATTATGACGCAAACCCTTCTTTGTAAGTGTACTTTTGCAACACGCCAGGGTTTTGTGTCTGTGCGTGTGTGTGTGTGTGTATGAATGTATGTGTGTGTATGAATGTATGTGTGTGTATGTATGTGTGTGTATGTGTGTGTGTATGTATTTGTATGAATGTATGTGTGTGTGTGTGTGTGTCTGTAGGAGTGTACGTGTGTGTGTGTACGTGTGTGTGTGAGTACATGTGGGTGTGTACGTGTGTGTTATGAGGTGTGTGTATGTACGTGTATGTGTGTGTGTGTGTGTGTATGTGCGTGTGTGTATGTATTTGTATGAATGTATGTGTGTGTGTATATATGTGTGTGCGTGTGTCTGTAGGAGTGTACGTGTGTGTGTGTACGTGTGTGTGTATGTGTGTGTTATGAGGTGTGTGTATGTACGTGTATGTGTGTGTGTGTGTATATGTGCGTGTGTGTATGTATTTGTATGAATGTATGTGTGTGTGTGTATATGTGTGTGTGTGTGTCTGTAGGAGTGTACGTGTGTGTGTGTGTACGTGTGTGTATGTGTGTGTTATGAGGTGTGTGTGTATGCAGTCTGCTCACTAAGAGAATCCAGGTCACGGTTTAATTGAAGAGAAAGTGTTAGATAAAATCTGCTTTCACCTCAGTTGGACATGGTGTCAGTGTCCCACCGATCATCTGATGGGTGTCATAAAAATCTCATGAAGGGTTTTTTTTGGGCGGACTGTGAATTCATGCTTGTGTTAGTTCTTCTGCTCCACCTCAGAGGACGATGAAAATGGTTCAGTAATACAAGAACCCATCAGTCAGATTTCCTCCCGCGCATGAGGATCCTGTTCTCCGGCATGTGGACATCAAAGACTTTCTTTGTGACATAGAAGTGCGATAATCTCTAGACTAAACACCTTCTTCCTGCGGCGTGAACATCACAGCCTCTGTGGGTGGAAGAATGTGCATGCAGGTCGTCATGATGGGATGTCTTCACCTTTTGTGATGTTATACAAATGTACCCGTGTAAGGAATGAGGAATCAGCACTTCAGAGCAGAGGTCGTCCACAGGTGTTTGGACAGCAGCCAGAACATTATAACCACTGACAGATGTGAGGGAATAGCCTGGCACCTGTCAGTCGTTGGGATATGAGGATATCAGGAGTCTTGGATTGAGGCCACATAATGATGGCTAGACAACTGAACCAGAGCATCTCCAGAACTGCTGGTCTTGTTGTCGTTAGAACCTACCAAAGTGGTTAAAGGCATAAAAGGTTTAGAAGACGGAAGAAGAAGGAATAATAATAATAATAATACATTTAATTTATAATGCACTTTACATTTGGATCAAATCTCAAAGTGCTACAAAGCAAAAGCAGACAAAAGCATCAATAAAAAATAAAATAATAACTATATAAAAGCCTTACCAAAAAGCAGCAATGTTAATTAAGGTTATAGGTTCTGCTAAAAAGGAAAGTTTTAAGTCCTTTTT
>VRLP01008660.1:0-15820 GCA_009660295.1 Lophius piscatorius
AGATGAAAAGCCGAGGAGTCATCATACACACAAATCTGAATATTCTCAAGGTACATTTTCAGATTCCTTCAGTTTTCATAAATCTCACCGCTCGTTTGGATTAATTTAGAAACAAGGATTGAGATCCAGTCACCAATGCTCCACACACTTCTGTGAATAGTTTTGCCACATCAATGGCCCAATATCCTCTGCTTTGGAAAGTTTGTGGTGGTTCCTTTATGCTGAAATCACAGAGTATGTGATGCAGATTTTCGTCTCTGTTCGCACCACTCCACTCGTGCAAATGTCACCTGGGATTCTTGTCTCTTGTGCGAGTCGTTCCTCACGACTTGGCGTTTTTCTTCATATGTAATCGCTCTGCTAAAGATAAAAAATCTTCATCCACTTTTTTTTGCATAACCTGGTCAGGGTCGCGGCGGGGGGCCTAGAGCCTATCCCAGCTGACAGTGGGCGAGAGGCGGGGTAGAGTCTGGACAAGTTGCCGGTTCATCACAGGGTCGATACGTAGAAATAGACAACCGTTCATGCTCAAATTCATACCTACGGGGAATTCGGAGTCACCAGACTCCACACAGAAAGGTCCGGTAGAGGTGGGTTTGAACGTTGTACCTTCTTGCTGTAAGGCAGCTGTGCTACCCACTGCACCCAGATGAACCGCAGCCTTACTTTTAATACAGTGTAAATGAAAACAAGTCTTCTTACAGGTTAGTTTGAATACGTGTGCTGTGTAATCTCTCAGAAGCACAGCTGTCGTCTCCCGCTGCTTCCTTTACTCACTTTTTCTTCATCATCTTGGATTTACAGGTACAGTTTTTTAACTTTAGGGGTATCTCTTTGAATGAGCAGAATATTCCTAAATATGTTTTTTTTTGTGTAATATCATTAGTTTGGAAAAAGTCTTTAAATCTCCTTATATACAAGTCTTCACTGTAATTGAGGCAGCAATGTTGAGCTGCCATGTTTGAAAAATCACCTGGGGGGAGAAACTCCATGCTGGCTCTGGAGAGGGATTTCACGTTTAAGTTGTAACTGGAAAACTGTTTTGTGTTTTCCAGACAATAGATTGTACTTACTACTTATTCAGCACAAGAAAAACAATATAGTGCCAAAGTTCAGCGTCAATGTAATCGTTAAGACTCATGAAACATAAATGGAGGGTTCTGCAGTCCAACTGGAGGAATCAACTCTGCCCGGGGCCGCCAGCCTCCTTCCCATCAGCCACAGGGGGAAGGAGTCTGACGGCTTTGGCCATTCCTGCCCAGACCTCGCCGCTCCCCAGAATCATGGACCAAGAGCTCACTGCGTCATCTCTACACTCTTAGTGATCAGTGCACGTGCTTTTCTTTCTTCAATGTCAACATTCTTGCTCAGATGTTTTATTGTTGTATATGATTAGTACAATAATGGCTCCATCCATCCTAACAGTGAGGAATAGAGCCACCGTAACAACTCTACCACAATTATGAACAAACAATATTTGTTTTCTTACATGTCAACTTTGACCTACAGTTCAACCAAATATATTGATCTAAGGGAACCTCATCCCTTTAATCGTCAACTGTGACCTCTTTGACCCCTGGAGGCCACCGTAGCTGCTTGGACAGTGACAGGTTTGCTGATATGTAAAATAAGTTCTAATCAGGAATTTAACTGGTAAATGCCACATTTTACAGACTGGACGTTTATCTTTATATACAGATTTAATACCGTAGATTGCCCAGCAGGTGTCACCAATGTTTAATAATGAGCCGTTTTCAGTTCAGTAGCTCCTCAAAGTTAACATAGTTGACTCAGTTTCTTCACCACTCCACCATCTGAATGATTGTAAGTTTTAATGACAGTGTTTTTCATTAAAACGATGCATCATCAGCCGTCTGTGAATTTTATGGCCTGCTCTTTTGCAGGAAATCCCGTGAATTTGATTTTCTGTGGTTCTAACAGTGATACTTAATTTGTGTTTTTAGACCATGAGGAAGAGGATGATAATAATTTGGAGGACAGTGGGTTTGCAGACACCAGCCAGTGCTCCAATGGTTCTGATGATCAAGAGGAAGACTGGGAAACAAATGTTTAATATGGAAGAGAGAGCCTTGTTCCGACAAGTAGGTCATTTGTTCAATGATGCTCGAGAAAATTGTTTACCTTCGTGACAAATATTACGGATTATGTTGAATGTTTAGCTTTGGGATTTGTTGGATGAGTAGTTTGGACAGCAGCTTTGTTCCGAGTATGAACATATGTATGTATGTCAATATGTTTATATTGCAACTGTGTCATAAACAGGTTGAAGTGATATAGGCACATCCTGAATATTTTTCTTTTACTGTTTTATTGAACAGTGTAAGGTAAACATGTTGGGCATTTATCACACTTGTTAAAGAAGCAAATATTGGTAAAAAAAAAAGAAAAAGGGAAACACTGTACAGTATCAGAACAGCGTAGAACATCACTTTACAGGAGAGTAACTTTTACAGTTTTTTTATAGATAACAACTTCACAGAAGAGAAGATAGCATGTTTGTAACAACATGTTAGGTACCAAGATGAATTAACCGGTGTCCCACAGGCCAGACAACCAACAATAACAAAAAGATCACACACCCCTACATAAAAACATCCAATAGTTGATATTTGTAGCCATAAATCATACACTTAACACTGTCTTTTCTATGTACTGAAAACATTTTTTTGTCCTTCACAATAAAATATTTCACAAATATATGGCACAATATCAGCAATGATAAACAATATCATTTAAATATGACTTTTCTTCATACATTGGACGTATAAACAAAGTTGAAAATAAAAAAAACAAATGAGAACACTGTTACTGTTACAACATACAATGTGCAGATATCTGCATTTAACAGGAAGTGGCAAGAACAAACTGATGTTTGGCATGCGAGATGGGCGAGCACAAATGTTCCTTCGGTGTTGAAATACTCGGATTAAAAGGTGAAAAACTGTTAAATTTAACAAATTATTGAAAGAAAAGGAAATATTAATCAAGCAGAAAGTATGAACATGTACTGTAAGTGGAGAACACTGACATGGAGTTAAAACAGCAGATACTGATAAGTTACTAACGGCTAATCTACATGAGGGCGTACTCCCTCTATGTCTCAGGACAGGGACAGAATGTTGAAGTTACTGCACACAAAAAATAGAGTTATGTGTGAAATATTCTCCTCATACGTTATCGGCCTGACAGATCCAAGGTTTTCATAGCGTATGACTTTCATCTAGCATCGAACCAACTGAGTAGATCGTGTACGAGTTCTCCTCACAGGCCAGATAAGCACGTTACGAAAACACCGGGATTTTAACTCAACTATAGGTTTTAGATTAGATTTCAGTTTGTAGCACAGGCTGCAATCAGCTGATTTGTCGACAGGAGATGTAGATACAAACTCTGAACTATTACCATGTTTCTATTTTGAAGATAGGTGCTGAGTATTTTGGACATGGTAGTAGATTACTTGAACGATACTTGGGTTTGATCCTTCTATTTTGCTCGCTGATGCAAACCTCCTGGTCAACAGCACGGCTCATAACAATATAGTCAAATTGTAGATCCTAAGACTATGCAACAGATATGTTAGCTGTAACACTGGGCATTCAATTCTATTTTTGTAGTCATTATAGAAGTCCAGATTGTATTTTGTACAATATCGGTTCTACAACGGAAGACCAGAAACTCACTGAAGCAAGAGCTGGTTAACTGCATGACTCAAGAATCACTCACCACAAACAAAAACAAGATGCTGCACAGTGGTGGAGCGCTCTGAAGGGAATTTGAAGTGAAAGAACAATATGTAGAGAATGTGCCCTAACAGTCTTATCGCCCCTTTTCAATCAGTGTCAAAACTAACTAATTCAGTTAACCTGCTTTGTATGGGTTCTATCTATTCATAATTATAAAGAACTATTTTTAAAAAGAAGTAAATTTTTGATTTGAAGTTTTGAAAGCACAAGTTCACTGGAGACAAAAGCTAAAGCATTTATTTGACTAAGATCTGCTGAAATAGCCATTCTTTCCAGGATTCTACGGTTTATTGCCTCAATGATTGAATTGGGTCTATTCACAGCTTCATTTGGTTAAGTGGAAGACGAAACTGAATGACCAAGATGTCAGTATATCAATGGGGATGTTTTTTATTTAAGAGGTAACCCCCCCCCCCCAAAAAAAAACCGACCCGAGTATATTTTCTTTTCCGCCTTCTACTAAGGTACCTCACTAGTAAGCTTTAACTCTATGTATCTCTTTTGCTTTAGCTGTCTCATCAGATGTCACTGTGGGGGAGGAGGAGCTTCAACCAGGAGGAAGATACTGTGATTTACATGAACTTGAAGCCCTAATTTATGGTAACTGTAAATAGTGAAAGGAAGTATCCATGTCTACAATTAATATTTATATGGTGAAGCAGATACTAAAAGTACTGTCACTGTATTTGCCTTTGTAGAGCAGTTTAACACTACTTTTTCTGTCTTTGCAAGTACCAACAAAGTTCAACTTACAGTATAGTCATGGTCCATTTCTCAAAGGTACCAGTATGATCAAAGTGGTCCAACATAAAGCAGACCCACACACACGATGTCTACGTTTACACGTCAGACTCCTTTTGTATGATGCCTCATTTGTGCAGTAAAATACTCTCAACGTCAAAACTGAGTGCTCACATCGACACATTTAGCAGCTTATAGGTAGGTATTAAATGGAACCTCAAATTTGAATAGGTCGTCCAAAAAACATGGAAAAGACGAGGGAATGTAAGAAAAACAGTATATGTTAATGTTGGATTCACGTCTCTATATATTTATGCTGAGGTGATATCCATGTGTCTCCCTCTTGTTATTTGAAATCTGAGCACAATAGTGTTATGAGATGAACAGAGGAGGGCGCTGTTGTAACATCAAGTGTTGAGGGTTATGCTGACAAACACTCATGGTCACATAATGTTTGTGATGCAGGAATTCAAATGGAGGTTTTGTATTATTTTTTTTTAAGTAAGCAGTGTCAAGTCCACCTCAGAGGGCGTAGGTCTAACGCTTCATCACCACCTGCTCGTACGCTCCTGCACCGACTCTGTAGGGACAGGAAAAAATAAAGACTGCTTACCAAATAGAAGAACTGGTCCAATGTTTCTGGACCACACCACCTGACTAGTTATGCAAATAAGCGTTGATAATACACAGTCAAATTTAGTTGAACATTCTTATGAAAGCCCAATCTTTCAATTGACATGATCTTTTGACCCATCGAAACATTCTGGTATTCAGAATACCAATGTTCTCCAGCGCTAAAGTAGTTTCTCTCCAAAGCAAAGAGCAGATACTTGGCGTCACACAGGCTTGTATTAACATTGTGTCTGCTCAGGTTAGAGTGGCTGATTTGACTGGTTCAATATGATTCCATCACTGTCAAACTGGTTCCACAAGCCTTAACAACAACAGCTAAAGAACAAATCGTCTGGTCAAATTTAAAAAACAAACAAACCCGCAAACAGCATTTCAAACTAGTAAGAATGTTGCTCAACCCATCAAGTACACATCTAAATCTAACTATAAGCTAAGCTTACTAGCACACCAAGAACATCCTTCTGCATCTACTGTAAAAACTCATCTTTTAATAGGAATCAGGTTCAATGAATGTCTCATGCTCACCTGGCGGGGAGGTGATGGCTTCCAAGAGCTGTACTTCCCCCAGGACCGACAAACAGACGCAAGCCTTCCTCTGAAACAGACACATGCATATTAACATTTATTCAGTACTAGAGGCACCAACAAACTCCTGAATAAATCTCGTCATCAGGTAAGTGAAACTCCTCAATCGTCATGTATTGACCAGGTATGGGCATGTTTGGGAGTCAGTATTTGCTTGTCCATAGTTTATTGTTGGACTTTCACATTCTTTATATCTCTATATCTCTAGATCTATATCTCTAGATCTCTATCTATATAGATCTCGAGATATAGATCTCGAGATATAGATCTATATATATCTAGATCTATCTAGATCTAGATATATCTATATCTATATCTATCTAGATCTATATAGATATAGATCTATATCTATATATATCTATCTATATATATATATAGATAGATCTATATATAGATATAGATCTATCTATAGATATATATAGATCTATATATAGATAGATCTATATATAGATATAGATAGATCTATATATAGATAGATCTATATATAGATATAGATAGATCTATATATAGATATAGATAGATCTATATATAGATATAGATAGATCTATATAGATCTATATATAGATATAGATAGATCTATATATAGATATAGATAGATCTATATATAGATAGATCTATATATAGATATAGATAGATCTATCTATATATATATATAGATAGATCTATCTATATATATAGATCTATCTATCTATATAAATAGATCTATCTATATATATATATATATAGATCTATCTATATATCTATATATATAGATCTATCTATATATATATATATATAGATCTATCTATATATCTATCTATATATATATATCTATATATATATATATATAGATCTATATATATATATATATATATATATATATATCTATCTATATAAATAGATCTATATATATATATATAAATATATAGATAGATCTATATATAGATAGATCTATTTATATAGATAGATCTATTTATATAGATAGATCTATTTATATAGATAGATCTATATATATATATATATATATAGATAGATCTAGATATATAAATAGATCTAGATATATATATAGATCTAGATCTAGATATATATATAGATCTAGATCTATCTATATATATAGATCTAGATCTATCTATATATCTAGATCTATCTATCTATCTATCTAGATCTATCTATCTAGATCTATCTATCTATCTATCTATCTAGATCTATCTATCTATCTATCTAGATCTATCTATCTATCTATCTATCTAGATCTATCTATCTATCTATCTATCTAGATCTATCTATCTATCTATCTATCTAGATCTATCTATCTATCTATCTAGATCTATCTATCTATCTATCTATCTATATATATATATATATATATAGATAAATCTATATAGATAAATCTATATATATATATATATATATATATAGATAAATCTATATAGATAAATCTATATATATATCTAGATCTGTCTATCTATATAAAAAAGAAGAGGAGAAATGTGTTTAGAAACATAAAACATGGACAGAGTCTTTTTCTTTCTACCTTCAGCGCTGGAATCCATTAGACTCGGTGTAAAGTCTTGACTCTGGAGAATCTTTTCCACGACATCATCAGCATCCACTCGTGTGTCGTCCATTCTCTTGAGCTGAGACTCCATGGAGTTCTGCTTCACCGGGTGTCTGAGAGGAGGATAAAGGAGCGAGGGTTTGTGCCACTTTGGCTACATAGTCCATCTGCACAGCTGGTGAATATACCTTTTTATCGAAGATTCATTCTAACCAGGTCATAGCCACACCCTTTCTCCTGCTGTTTACTTCCGGAAAAGAATGTGCTACTGCAAAAATTAGTCTTTGGCTATGCCGCGCAGCACCTCTTACTGACCAGCTTATCTGTTTGATTGGTAAACTTTGGATGAGAAGATTGTTGCCTTGGATCTGCAGTAGTATGAAGATCTCTTATTCAGGTGTTTAGATAAACTTAGTATGAAGACTACAATCGGGAGAAACGGCGAGCATGTATTCATCTGAAGGAAACAAAATCCACCAACCATCAAACTAACATATTATATATCATTTATTCCCATTACCTAAGTGAAGAAATGGCACGTTGTATTTCATGAGACTATTTGTTGGCTGGTTCCGTCAACCAGGTCTCGTCATCAGGAATACGATGCCGAATCAAGTTTCTAGTAGACGCTTCATATTCACATGGGCAGATACAAGGTTGATATTAACATTCTCTTCTAATATCAGAACAATAAAGGGCAAATTTCACAATATCAAACTATTCCTAAGGACTAATAATTTAAAGATTTCAACGATTCCCTACGGTCACAACATAATAAAACCGGTGATAAACTTCTGCTCCTCTGCCTCACTGCAAACACAGCAGTTTCCTGAAGGGCGAACAGGTCCCGGAGGTGAATACGTCTAAAGTTTGATGATGTCCCTGTAAGTAATCTCTACTACTACTAATACTACCTTATTTGATACATGTTAAAGATGAGCATTTTTGATGCACCGACTGCGTTATGGTAATTATGGAGGACCATGATCATCACATCTGGATGCACATAATAAGATTCACCTGTTTAGTCGTTCACAGGACGAGGCGCTCCGTACTGGTGTACCCGGTGGGTTGCTAGTGGTGGCGGTGAGGACTGGGTGTTCAGGTAGAGCAGGACAGGGTCTGGACTCTCTGTCCCGGTCTTCACTGGGCTCTGGGATGCTGCCGATACCTGTTGAGGCACTGCCCACCGAATGGTTTCTCCGGTGGCTGAACTCTGACATGCTGGAGGAGCGGGAGTGACCTGTGCTGTAGCCTGAGACACAGACACCGGTTTTACAATACAAACAGAGTGAAGTGAAAAATCCCTGATTTTTATTGTAGGCTGGAAATAATGTGTGATAAAGAAATCACCAGCTTTTAATTTTTTTGGCAGTTTCTTTTTAACCCTTCCGACAGTTGAGATGCACCTCAACTATCACTTATTTAAAATTTTGTTCCTTTACACCACGACCATAGGTCTCATTTACACTTTTATAAGCTCTGTCAATGGTAACTACCAGCTCTCATGGGAAATATCTGTCTCTTTAGCTTCTGAATTCATCAATGGTACTCCCTTACTGTGTCTTTATGTGTTTGGAGCTGAGCTGGGGCCGTATAGTCTTTAGTTGCTCTTTACTTGAAATCAGCTGTGACAATGATAAAGTCAGGAGTAAATTTGTGGGCAGGATAAGAATGCAATGAGCTCAGACCATCAATCCATCTTAAGCTCTTAAAGCAAGCTGAGAGGATAACCTCTCTTAAGCGAGGTTAAAGAGAAATAAAATAGCAAGGCTATAGGCCTGTTACAATTATTCATAATCATTTTCATTGCCTCTGGTGTGGAGAATTAAATTATCCTCGTCTGTTTATTTAGTGGGGACTTTAATGTGTTTTGTATGGAATGGGGCATTGTGGATCATTTAGCTGAAAAGCCAAACTCCACACCGCTATACCCACATTTGGTTATAAGACAAATGATAAAGGGGAGCCCGGTATCTTCCAGGAGTTGATTTGTCCCAAAAATATTAACAACCAACTTTTCGGATCCACTACCACCTAAAATTTATTAACCTGCTACAGACTGACCACAGGTGATTGGCTGTTAGCTGAAGCTCTCAAATCAGATCTAAATGTAAGATTGCCAATACATCATTAATCATAAGGTGCATATGATTAGACTAACACTATAAATGTGCCATAAAATAGGCAAAAGAAGACAAAGCATAAACGTCAATCATTGTATGAAGATTCATTATGGTGACCTTCATACAGGTCAGCATGCCAGGGGTTGGAACCAAATCTGGGCTGCTGCTGCTGAGGACTTAGTTAAACAACATCTGTTTTTTCCTCTACCATGTGAGCTGGGAGGGCGTACACTGTGCTGATGAATTCATCAAACAGTTTGTTTCTAAAAATCTGTAAAAATTTAGTTTTATATTTTCCTCCCCTCCGATCAGCGTTTGAGCGTGTTGGGGAATCTCCTAGAATTATTTTCAGGCCTGGTGGCAAGAGCTGCTGAAGACTACGTAGGAAATAGCGCAAATCTTCGGACTACTCAATAAACCGAATTTATTTTATTTATTTATCGAAGCATTCTCAATGGGCTTTGATAATAGTACTGTGGGAACACATACGTCCGTATGATCACTTACTGAGCCACAGGGAACCACTATACAAGGCCTACTGAAATGTAAAATGAACAGTGATGAGTGACATGTTTCAACTATCTATTTCCTCTTCCCATTTGCAGAACGCTGCATCTCTAAACACCTGACAGCCGCACCCACCCACAGTCAGCAGTGTCTGTGCTACTGAAGCTGCTAATGACGGGTCACATATCTTAGCCCATCATTTCAGTTGTTTATATGTCTGAAAAATGTACGTTAATATAGACTGGTGGCTTTGCCAAAACCGTCCCTGCTCAGCCTGGAGTTAAGTCCAATCCACTTTATTCTTATCAATGTTTATGTCCCACTCAACTCACAGCAGAGTGAGGTCAGAGAGTCTGGTTTCACACAGGCATGATCATAAATACTGGGTGTGGTGTAATGCTTGGGATAAAAGTTAGCGGGGTGGTGGTCACTGCTCCTGGTGTCACACCTGACGGCTGCTGGGCTCCTATCCTCCGCGTCTTCACTCAAACTAGTCATCCTCCTTCACTTTGATTGATGCTAGTCTCTGTGTGATCCACTGGGAGACTAAAGCTGCCAGAGTTAACGGAAGATGGATCCGTTCTGTTATCATCGGTTTTGTTGAAACACCAACTATTATTAACAAAATCATTATTTAATGACAATTGGTGTACTAAAAAATATTTTTTTGCTTGGCGGCTTTTGAGGGCTGTACAGTGGAACAAGATACCCTGAGACAAATCTAAATGCCCTTGCATTGCAACAACGTTTTTTTGTTCCTAACTTTATGACATAAGAAATCTTCCAAAGGTTTTCTTGTAACATTAAACAGCTTGAGACCATTTGCTTCAGTTTGCTTCAATTGGTTCAATATGATATACGTGCAGATAAAATCCAATGATTACTTTATTTATAGACAGCAGATGTAGGTAAAGAATTAAAACAATTCATACATTAGATGTTATTCTGTGTTTATACAGGCTGGGGAATATCTATTTGTATGATGGTTGTTGAAAAGGCAATTGAGCAGATCCCACCCACTCATGTTCTCCTCATGTCTGCAGGAAAACCTTTCAAACTAGGCACCACTGAGGGCGCCGGTTCACTGCAGCCATGGAAAAGCAAACTTCCCACAACACATTATGAGCTTTGAATAAATCTGTCAAGAGTCCTTCATGGCAGGAAACACATTCTCAAATTCAAATTCATTAGTGAGCTATTATAGCTGTACTCAGCGCATCTCTGCTTCCTCCTCGACTTTTATTACAGTCATCTGATCTGCTTGGATCGGAAAAATCAAGCCTGGGAGTGTCACTGAAAAATTGTTTAATCACTCCCCTTCTTCTATGTCAGATGCTTTTCTCAGCTTGTCAGCGTTCACATCTTCTGTATATATACACACACATCGAAATGATGTATATATATGTATATATAGCCAGTGTGTGTTTGTGTGTGGGGCACGGGGGAAAAAGGCTCTCAATGGTTGCCTGCAAACCACATCAGCCCCTTTAAATTTTATAAATATAAGGTGCCCTTACCTGAGAGTTTGGACTGCTGGCTGGCGTAGCTGGAGGTTCTGGAGTGACCGCAGCCCCCGAACTCATCAGAAACTACAGGACATTTCCCTTCTCGACTCTCTGCTGGATGAGATAGAACACAAGAAGAGACAGATGGCAAATTTTAATGGTCAGAGTAAAAACCTTAGATGTAGTTTTTCCTATGCCTCCTCTGACACTGAGGGAGGGACATCTGCTCCATAAAATCCACCAAGGCCCAAACTGTGTACTGAACACGTCCCATTCTATGCTCAACACACCATATTCCAGTTTATGTGGTAGCAAATGTGTTTTTTAGGATTATAACCACATTAAAAATGATTCAAAGTGTGTCTGAGATTGATCAGTTTTTATGTATTGTATATGTATTTATATATGATTGTTGCATTATTGTCTGATTGCAGTTATATTTGTTAATTGTTGGAATCGCCTCCATTCATGTAAAACAGTAGCTGGATAAAAGAGGGATGTCATATTTCCATGACTATTTCAAAGTCAATGTTTGACTGGTACCAGTTAATGACCTCATCTGGTTAATCTCTTTCATGGATGGAGAATGAAATCATCTCTAGAAACTTCTCAATGACCTACCGACGTGATGGTCATGGATCATTTCATTACAAAGCCATACACCACTCTGCCGCCTTTTGATTTTAAGCCCAAGGATAAAGGAAGGCCGATATATTTGAGGAGGCAACTTGTCAAATTTCAGCAAAAAAAGACTAAAAACCAATAACAAAAATCTCAGTCCTCCTGGTACTGCTGCGTCCGCAGGTCAACCAGGTGACCAGCTATTAGTGAAACAGTGCTAAATAAATGCAGCATTTGACGGATACAATTAAGGCGGGAGTAATAGGCAGAAGACTTACTTAGAAACACATTAATTAATTCATGTTTGCAATAGCATTACACAGATATGATGAAAAATTCTGTCTATTCCGTCTAAAACATCCTCTGCTAAGAATGAGGTCTGCTCTGGTGTCGAGCAGGCAGGTTTTATTTGGGATCCTAGATACCCAGTTTCTGACAAACTGTACACTGAAAAGGTGTAGTTATCTTATCTACAACACAGATTATGTTTGCTATTTGCTGTAGATCTGCTGCTTATTTCTGCCAACATTCAACAACCTAGAAAACTCCTTTCTGTCTCACAAACTGTTCCTTGGTTCAACAACATCCCTGACTTAATGAGTGACAGACCGCAGAAGGAAATATCGAAACACTGAAGAAGCCCTGCCTGCACATAAAGCAGAATGGCACATTCGAGGCTATAACAATATTGTGTGCACAATAGCAACGATTTAACGACTCCAGTGGTTCTATAATCTAAAGGAAATTATCGGAAGTGCGTATCTACAACCAAAAAAAAGCAACTGAAAGAACGTTTTGACAGCTGAGATGGAAAAGAACAGACAATAGAGTCTCACTAAACATGCAGCAATATGAACAGGAGTGCCCCATTTTAAATGTCAAGAAACCAAACTGGCAAATGGCTGAGCTGCCAGAATGTCTGCAGGAAAGAAACAAAGGCTTCTGCCACAGCAGCACAACGGAAAATTAAAACTGGCGAAGAGAGATAAACCCTTAGATGCATAGTGGGTTCAAAAATAATAAAAATAATAGTAATAAATAATAAAAATAATATTTTGGTGACTGACTGGTGTCTCGCGTTGCCAGTGGTAAATGCAAGGCAAATGTAATCTACATGGTAGCAGGAGTTGATTTGGCTGGACGTGCCGGGGCAGCTTGTACACCACCTCAAACATATCTGGTCTTATATGGGAGGAGTCTGTCATCCATCACCTGGAAGAAAGTAAGTTAGAGGGAAAAGACTAACAAATCAACTCAGCCACCCTCCCAAACAGGAGGGTTGGGCGTAGGATTAGCACCCCTGCCCCGCAAAACTTTTATTTACTTATTTGCTAGAGAAATGCAAACAAGGAAACACAAATTGAACTTTAGTTCATCTCAAAGACTTATAACGTCATGTGGTGAAAGTCAAGCGCTCCTGGAAGCCTCAAGACCGAGCATCCTTCTTTCAAGCAGGAACAATGTCACCATCGGAACATGGGAACCTGCTTAATCCATCGATTAAGCAGGGAAAACAACACAAAGAGCAGCCGAAACGAAAAAAAAAAAACTAAAACTTTGCATTGCTTGGAATCGGCGAGGCAAGACGCACACAATCGTGACAGAAAAGATTGATGTGGGGAGAGATGCAGTTGTACTCCGGTAATGAAGAGGATGATGCCCCATACACAGAAGGGGTAGCATTTATGCTATCAAGGTCTGCACAGAGAGCATTGAGAGCATGGGAGGCCCATGAAACAAGAATCATTACAGCATCATTCAGGACAATGAAACAGAGGATCAAGATGAACGTATTCCAATACTACGCACCAAAAAAATTACTGCAGAGAAGAATTAGAGAAAGATGAGCTCTACACATGACCACGTCGGGGCGACGGTGGCCTAGTTGGTAGTGGTTGTCCACTTATCTGATGGTCGCTGGTTCGATCCTCAACCACTACAGTCAACATGTCAAAGTGTACTTGAGCAAAATACTGAACCCTCCATTCAGTCCATTGGTGTGAATGATGGCGTGAAAGGTTACTGCTCCTGATGAGTAGGTGGCGCCTTTCATGGCAGCCTCTATCATCACTGTTTGAACGTTAGTGTGAATGCTGACTCATGTTGTAGAAGCTCCGTGAGGGTCGAGCAGACTACAAAAGCGCTCTATAAGTACAGTCCATTTATCATTTTAAGAGTCTTCAGAACAATCTGGGAAGGAAGGATCAGAGAAAGATGTCCCTGTCCTTATGTGAGATTTTAATGCTAAGATTGGAGAAAATAACATTGCATATGAAGAGGTGATGGAAAAAGCCAGCATCTTACCTAATAAGAATTTCCATAAAGATATATAAAGAGAAATGGGTATCACCAGACCATAGTACAGAGAATCAATTTGACCATATCTGCATCAGCAAGAAGTTCATAAGATCCCTATAGCAGCATCGGACCTCCACCTGCTAATTACCATACTGTGTCTTAAGTTAAAAAAAACAAAATGGAGGCAACAAGAATACAACATGAGTGAGGGAAGCAGAAATCAAAAAAAGAGCGCAGAGTTAAACTCTCCAACAAATTTGAAGTTCTCAAGGATCTGCTTGAGGACACCAGCATTGACAGACAGTGGCAACATATTAAAGACACACTAACATCAACATGTCATGAAGTTGTTGGATACAGGGAATTCCAGTTGAAGGAATGGATATCTGCAAAACCTTCAAAAAAAAATCAAAGTAAAGAAAGAGAAGAAAGCAGCAGTGTCAAACAGCCAAACTAGAACATCAAAAGCGGAAGCTGGAAGGTTCTGAGACATTATGGAGTCCCTTCCAATGTCTCGGAACAATAGTTATGACTTACAGAGTGATACATGAAGAGCACGTTACCGATCAGTTCGAGATCAAGAATGGGGTCAGACAGGGTTGTCTATTATGTAATGAAAACAACAACGGAACAAAGAAACAACAGAATCCAGTGGACTTTGTGGACACAGCTGCATGAGCTGGACTTTGCAGAAAACCTAGCACTAGTGTCACACAGGCACCATCAGATACATGACAAAACTACAACACTTGCAGCTGTCTCCTCACATTTAATACGCAACATCTAAAAGGGAAAAAAACGAAGATGATGGGAATGAATGTAACCAGTGTTGAGCCAATCACACCTGAAGGCAGCATGATTGATGAGGTAGAGCCTGTCACCTACTTGGGAAGTATCATTGAAAAACAGGGAAGTACAGAAGCAGATGTCAAAGCAATAATAGGCAAGACAAGAATGACCTTTCTACAGGTACAGAACATCGGGCACTCTAGCGAAATACAACAACAAACAAAAATAAGCATCTTCAACACCAATTTAAAATCTGTACTGCAGTATGGCGCCGAAACCTGAAGGATGATAAAATTCACAATCAACAAAGTGCAAACTTTCATCAACAACTGTCTAAGAAGAATCCTGAAGGTATAGACAAGAGCAGCAACAACCGAGGCTGTTGTTGTGATAGATGTGGGTAATGGCAAGACAAACACCAGCGCCAAAAAAATAAGAGGCCGGCCAAAGAACACCTGGTGATGGGATCTCCGAGCAGACGTCAAGAGACTGGCATACACTATCTTCAGATAGAAAAGAAAGCAAATGATAGAGAACTCTGGAGGTCCCTTGTTCAACACCCTAATCCCCTGGGACGGGTGTCACGCATAAGTAAGTAAGTATCGAGCAAATTTGACCAGCACCACATTGTATCAACACTTCTCCAGTCAAGCAATACCAACGATCTATTATCATCTTGTATCATTCTATAGGTTTGGGTATTAGTACTGCTAT
>VRLP01008661.1:0-15818 GCA_009660295.1 Lophius piscatorius
CAAACATTCAAACATACAAACATTCAAACATTCAAACATTCAAACATACAAACATTCAAACATACAAACATTCAAACATTCAAACATACAAACATTCAAACATTCAAACATACAAACATTCAAACATACAAACATTCAAACATACAAACATACAAACATTCAAACATACAAACATTCAAACATTCAAACATACAAACATTCAAACATACAAACATACAAACATTCAAACATTCAAACATACAAACATTCAAACATTCAAACATACAAACATTCAAACATACAAACATACAAACATTCAAACATACAAACATACAAACATACAAAAACATGTCCTTTTTTATTGGTTTCAGGAAAACGTTTCTTTTCCCTTCAGCTTCTGAAAACAGCAGGAATCAAATTCAGACACAGATTCACCCGAAGGATGTTTGGATTATTAACGCGTGTTTGTTTTAACTGAGTGTGTGTGACTCTGTGTGTGACTCTGTGTGAGTGTGTGTGTATATGTGATTGTGTGTGTGAATGTGTGTGTTTCTCTGAGTGTGTGTGTGTGTGACTCTGTGTGTGTGAATGTGTGTGTTTCTCTGAGTGTGTGTGTGTGTGACTCTGTGTGTGTGATTGTGTGTCTTTCTCTGAGTGTGTGTTTGATTGTGTGTCTTTCTCTGAGTGTGTGTGTGTGTGTGTGTGAGAGATTGTGTGTTTGAATGTGTGTGTTTCTCTGAGTGTGTGTGTGTGTCTCATGTGTGTGTGAATGTGTATGTTTCTCTGAGTGTGTGTGTGTGTTTGTGTGTGTGAGAGATTGTGTGTGTGAATGTGTGTGTGCCTCTGAGTGTGTGTGTCTAATGTTTGTGTGAATGTGTGTTTTTCTCTGAGTGTGTGTGTGTGTCTCGTGTGTGTGTGTCTCATGTGTGTGTCTCGTGTGTGTGTGAATGTGAGTGTGAGGCTGGTGTGGTACGGTGGAGCTCCAGCGGTAAAATCATGTCTGGTTCTGAGAGAAGAAGCGATGGAACCTGGATGGAACCCAGAGGCTGATAAATATTCACTCATTAAGTAAAAATGTATTTTTGACAACCAGATAATAATCATCTCCGCCTGTAAGGGTCCTCTTCCTCTCATTGTAATCACTTCTCAGAGCTTAATTGGAGGTCAGAGGTCAAGGGTTTGAGAATAACTAATATTGACGTTTAAAAGCTTTAAAACCTCAAATATTAATATTGAGGTTGACCTTAGACGACCTTTCGGCGACGCCGCCTCATCGATCGGCCCCAGGTGTGACTCTGAAGATCGATATCATGCTTGTTGTTCCGCCCCATCATTTATTCTGCACCGCAAGAGATGTTCTGTCATCAGTGGCGGTTTCACCTTCATAAACGTCACATGACCAGAACCACCGCCATGATGTTGCAACTGATAAATAAGCAAAGACAAATGTCTTACTTTGTCGGGATCCACCAAAAGTGTTGAAAGCAAAAGTATTTTTGCCAGAACATTAAAACCACCCTGGAGTTGTTTTTGGGTACAGAAGGGGGACATCCCATATTATTCAGGTGGTTTTAATGTTCTGGCTGATAAGACACTCCTCATAGCTTCAACAAATTCCTAAGGAACTTAAATCTGGTCTCTGCGGACGACCATTTCCATTAGATAATTGTAAGAGCTCCGTCTCCGATGTTGGTGTTCTGCTCTGCGTTTATGGTCCAGTTCATCACTTTCTCTCTCCTACAGAACCACATGTAGGTTGTGCAATGTTTTGTCTAGGGGGAGAAGGTTCTGTACAACTCCTCCTTGACCAAGTCTGGGATCCACCCGCCACGGCTCACAACGTCCTGAGGGAGACACTGATGAACACGAGAGAAGGTTTTATGGAACCAAGTGATCCAGTGGTGAAAGTCTGGATTTAAGTCCGACTTCATCATGAAGTAACAGATCACTTAACTCACGTTTCAGGTCAAAGTTCTGGAGTCCAGTGTTGGATCCTTTTTGAATCCGGTAACTAATAAAGAGTAAAATATAACTTTAATTTTCTTACATAAAAAAATGATTGAACACTTGAACGTTTTACCTTTAGTCTAAAGTAAAACAACAAACAACGACGGCGTTGTTGTGTGAATGAAATGTTTACTACCCATATATTAAAGCCAAATTTGAGTAAGTTATGCTAGTGATGCTAGTTATGCTAGTGATGCTAGTTATGCTAGTAATGCTAGTTATGCTAGTAATGCTAGTGATGCCTCGCCGTGAATGAAAAAAGAAGATTTGTGCGTGCGGCGTTGATGGAGCTCCTCATCAGCAGCATGTGACCTGACCTTTCACACCTGATGCACAGGAAACCACAGGACAGGTTTAAATGTGACTGAGCTAGGGTTAAGGTACGTGCTTGTTTTTAGAACAGTTCTTCATCAGCTAGAGGCTGTTCTACAGCTGGAGGCTGAAAGCTTATAACAAGAGTGTGAGCACAGGAAGTAATACTGCATCACCTTCCCATCATTCAAACTGTACACAGCATCGTCGTTACCGTGGAGATGCATGAATGTGGATACAAGCTGCGTTTGTCTGTGAGAGGATGAGTTTTTCTCTCTAAAGTCAGACTTAAGCTGAATGAACTCGAATTCCATTAGCTAACACGCTCACTGCTGAGAGAAATAAAGAAGAGCCATCGTAATCCAGGAGCCATTATAGGCTCAGATGCCTGAAGGTTCTGATCCAACAGTTGGACGGCGAATCCTTCCACCAGATTATGGTGGTTGACTTGATCAGTGATTGACAGCAGGAACCTGCTCGTAGAAATCTTTTCTCCAGTTTGTCAACCACAAGCTTCCAGCAGCGATGGCTGGAGCCAACATGAAGGTTCTTCACAAGATCGTTATCGTTTGAGTGTGGAGCTCTGCAGTTCGGACCTCCGCCCTGGAGGTGTTGGAGAGGTCTCCAGAGCTCTGTGGTGTATCTTTGGTGGCCATCAGGGCTGGGGGGTTAAAGCTCTTCAACAGGAAGGTTATCTGAGTGGAACTCACGGCGTCTCCATCTTCGCTCAGCTTTGATCAGACACCCTCGTATGAATCGGCCTGGAGTCGGACTTTATTCCTCCCACAGTGTGTACAGTGTGTACAGTGTGTACAGTGTTTACATGAACAGTGTGTACAGTGTGTACAGTGTGTACAGTGTGTACATGAACAGTGTGTACAGTGTGTACAGTGTTTACATGAACAGTGTGTACATGAACAGTGTGTACAGTGTGTACAGTGTGTACAGTGTTTACATGAACAGTGTGTACATGAACAGTGTGTACAGTGTGTACATGAACAGTGTGTACAGTGTGTACAGTGTTTACATGAACAGTGTGTACATGAACAGTGTGTACATGAACAGTGTGTACAGTGTGTACAGGAACAGTGTGTACAGTGTGTACATGAACAGTGTGTACAGTGTGTACAGTGTGTACAGTGTTTACATGAACAGTGTGTAGAGTGTGTATATGAACAGTGTGAACAGTGTGTACAGTGTGTATATGAACAGTGTGAACAGTGTGTACAGTGTGTACATGAACAGTGTGTACATGAACAGTGTGAACAGTGTGTACAGTGTGTACATGAACAGTGTGTACATGAACAGTGTGTACAGTGTGTACATGAACAGTGTGTACAGTGTGTACAGTGTGTGTATATGAACAGGACCCTGGACTGTTTCACTGTGTGAACCTGGACCTTTACACATTGGGTTAAAAAGCGGGACAATGGTCGGTAATATTAGTATTATTTCATTTTCGTATTGAGAATCGTCACGTTTTTACTGATGATAGTTTTTTTTTTTTTTTCCCCCTCCTTTTTGTTTGTTCCTCATCAATAAAACACGGAAAGAGGCGTTGGTCCTCATCAATCGGCTTACTTTGATGTTTAGTCTGGAGAAACGACATTAAATGACAACAAATGTTCCAAACGGTACGGGAAGACACCAGTAAGAAGAAGGAGTCGAAGGAGAGTAAGAACTCCTCATTTAAGCTCAATGGAAAAAATGCTTCTTGTTTTATACTGTTTTTATAATTGTTGGAATCCAGTAGATGGGAGGTCTGTCTCCTGGAGACATTCCTCGCTGTCGTCCCTGCAGGGATTCTTGTTAAGATGAAAGTCCTTCCATCCTGACTCCCAGCAGAGAGACATTTATGTCCAGATATCTCACATCTTCATCTCTCCTCTCTGGTTTGTCTTCTTCCCATCAGGAATCCTGACTCCCAGCAGTCATGTGACAGGAGCCTCCAACAAGCTGACGATGACAACATCCAGCTAGAGTCGGTCCCTTCTCCTCCCTCCCTGCTGCTCCATCCCCTACTCCCACATGAGGACGAGAAGATGTCTATCACCAGCCGGCAGTCCTTCAATGTCCTGACGGTCATCTTTCTCCTGCTGTCCACCGCAGGTCTGACTCCTCCCAAAATGCTTTTCTGAACCGGGTGACTCGTGAACTAAACATGTTTATTAGATGTAAGCTGACGGGTTTCTACGATAAAAGCTGACGGGTTTCTACGATAAAAGCTGACGGGTTTCTACGATAAAAGCTGGTGAAGTTCATGTGTGAAAGTTTACGGGTTTGAGTGATAAAAGCTGGTTGTTTGAGTGATAAAAGCTGATTGTTTGAGTGATAAAAGCTGATTGTTTGAGTGATAAAAGCTGGTTGTTTGAGTGATAAAAGCTGATTGTTTGAGTGATAAAAGCTGGTTGTTTGAGTGATAAAAGCTGGTTGTTTGAGTGATAAAAGCTGATTGTTTGAGTGATAAAAGCTGGTTGTTTGAGTGATAAAAGCTGATTGTTTGAGTGATAAAAGCTGGTTGTTTGACTGATAAAAGCTGATTGTTTGACTGATAAAAGCTGGTCCGTGTCTGAATGAGGTGCGTCAGCGACGACCACAGAAGCAGCCTTGTTGGCAGGAGAAGATGTGGACCTCAGAGCATCTCTCTGAGTCCGGCTGTGCAGCTGGAAACCGCAAAGACAGAAGAAGAAGGAGAAGAAGAAGGAGAAGAAGAAGGAGAAGAAGAAGGAGAAGAAGAAGGAGAAGAAGAAGGAGAAGAAGAAGGAGAAGAAGAGAGCCAGCGCTCCTCTCTGAAAGAGAGAATACACATTATGCACAAGGGGAAGACGCCAACTCCACTTTAAAAAGCGATAGAAAAGGCCGGAGAAGACGAGTGTCAGCGATAACAGGCTGCCCAAAAATAAACCAGCAGAACTTTTCAACAGGCTTGCAACACCTGTCAGGGATCCGGATCTCAGGGAGGCAACAAATAAAAGCGGACAGATCAGATTTATCATGAACAAGTTTGAGGCAGATTACAGTTCAAGTAAAGAAAATAAGAATCAAGAAAAGGCAGTTCATTAAAAATGCTGGGCAGCACATCAGCTCCGTGGATGACTCATCCCAATGTGTGTAGGTCCAGGTCCACGCAGTGAAAGTCCAGGTTCACAGAGTCAAACAGTCCAGATCCACGCAGTGAACCAGTCCCAGAATGCACTGCAGCACTTCTCCCTGCTACACTTTTGTCAGATATCAGATATTTATTAGTCACTCTAATAAAACTCAGACTGATCCTAAGAAGAGATGTTTTATGCGGGGGGGATATGAGTGGGGAAAAAATAATTAGTAATTCACGCTCACAGGTTTGTTAATAGAATGTACGTATTAATTATCTGGCGAGGTGCGTTCATGTACATTCAATGTGAACATGTTCTGAGGAGCAGCTGTTCCTGGCTGCAGGAGCAGCTAGGCGGAGCAACAATCTACTTTTACCGTTTCATTGTGACAGAAGAAAGAAATGACTAAATCCGCCCGCCGTTTACCAAAGCTCATTTCAAGTTCCTGTTTTGTTGATATTGTTTGTTAAAAACAGATTTGACGTCATTTTTTCGCTGCAGAATAAAGTTTTCTGTTTTTTTTTATGCCTGTGAACTTTTCAGTGTAAATGATTCTGTGAAACTATAATGACAGAGAGGGAGATAAAGTAATTAGTTATACTGATGTACTTAGAATTTAATCTTTAGTTTGTGTATTTTTCATTCCGTTGGTCTTTTTCAGAATTCTATTAAACATGTGATTTAAATAAGAATGATATTGTCACAATACCTCAGATTAAATGTTAGAGCTCTGTTCGGCCCTGGATTTGATTTGATTTTGATTTGATCCAAATGTAAAGTGCATTATAAATTAAATGTATTATTATTATTATTATCTTTCAATTTGGCCCCCCTGTGATTGAGTTGATACCCCTGCTCTAGCAGAAGGAACACGCTGCACTGCCCCCTCTGGTGCCTTCTGGTACTGACAGTCTGAGGAGAGGATGCCGCTCCACTCCCTCTCCAGTCAGTCAGTCAGTGAAGGAGAAACGCTCACACCTTCTCCTTCCAGCTGTTCTGTAAATGTTTCTACGTCCTACATGGACTCCAGACGTGGAGTCGCCGCTGAGTCAGTGTCTCACAACGAAACAAACTTCCAATTGAAGCCCAAATTTAAAAAGGTGTTAATGAAATCTTTGTTTGCATCGGCACGTTTCTACAAGTTAGAAGAGTTTATGGCAGAGAGTCGGGCAGTGCAGCGGAAAGAACCCGATGCAGAAACCCCCACATCAGCGGGTACCACTCTTTTTTAGGGACCCCCGTATTTTATAAGTCGTCCTACGTGTCCTCACTGACAGCAGGGGTCAATCCCCTAAAGCCCCCAGTCCCCTGCGCTGAAACAGCAGATGAAGTGACCTCTAGAGTTTGTTGTAGAGGAGAAAAGATGATGAAATTACATCTGGAGTTTCTTCTAGAGGAGAAAGGATGATGAACCCTGACCCTCCGTCTGTCGGGTTCCTCTCTTTGACTCGTTGAACATTCTTCATTATCAGAATAAGTCTCACTTTTATTGTGGAGCAGAGGCAGAGTGATGTGTGACTTGATCGACGCAGAGGTTCATCTTCTCCTGCAGCTGCAGGGATTTTGATGTAAATAAGCCAGAAGGTTAAGAGATTCCGACTTCTGCGCGTGATTGAAGAGCATCTCTAGTTTCCTCACCGACGCAGAAACGGATTGTTGATGGTGCTAAAACACATCTGCTGAACTTCAAACACTAACATCAGCTCCATCTGTGTCTGCAGCCCTCTCCGCCCACTACCGGGTGTGTGAACCCTACTCCGACCACAAGGGGAGCTACCACTTTGGATTCCACTGCCCACGCCTCTCCGACAACAAGACCTACATGTTCTGCTGCCACCACAACAACACCGCCTTCAAGTACTGCTGCAACGACACGGAGTTCCAGACCGTCATGCAGATCAACATCAGCACCACCTCAGACGGATACGCACACAAGTGAGTACTGGACCGCCTGAACCTCAGTAAGACCGCCTGAACCTCAGTAAGACCGCCTGAACTTCAGTAAGACCGTCTGAACCTCAGTAAGACCGTCTGAACGTCAGTAAGACCGCCTGAACCTCAGTAAGACCGTCCGGACGTCAGTAAGACCGCCTGAACCTCAGTAAGACCGTCCGGACGTCAGTAAGACCGCCTGAACCTCAGTAAGACCGCCTGAACGTCACTAAGACCGCCTGAACCTCAATCAGACCGCCTGAACCTCAGTAAGACCGTCCGGACGTCAGTAAGACCGCCTGAACCTCAGTAAGACCGCCTGAACCTCAGTAAGACCGCCTGAACCTCAGTAAGACCGCCTGAACGTCACTAAGACCGCCTGAACCTCAGTAAGACCGCCTGAACGTCACTAAGACCGCCTGAACCTCAGTCAGACTGTCTGAACGTCAGTAAGACCGCCTGAACCTCAGTAAGACCGCCTGAATCTCAGTCAGACCGTCTGAACGTCAGTAAGACCGCCTAAACGTCAGTAGGACCGCCTGAACGTCAGTAAGACCGCCTGAACCTCAGTAAGACCGCCTGAACGTCACTAAGACCGTCTGAACCTCAGTAAGACCGCCTGAACCTCAGGCGGTCTTACTGAGGTGCAGCAGGACAGTGTGATTCAGGATAGAGACGGAAATGTGGTAACGATTGAGGACAGTGGGAGGACACACACTCCTCACTCAAGTTCAAAGGATGCGTCATGAGAGCAGCTTTGAAGAGAATGAAGAGAGGAAAGGCGGTTGGTCCTGATGACATACTGGTGGAGGTATGGAGGTTCTAGGAGAGAAGAGAATATTTAACTAGATTGTTCAACACCATCTCGGAGAGTGAGAGGAGGCCTGAGGAATGGAGGAAACGTGTTCAGGCGGTGATCTTCAAAACCCAGACCGATGTTCAGGCTGCGGAAGCTCTAAAGGAACGAAGCTGAGGATCCACATGATGAAGATCTGGGGAAGAGGATGATGGAGAAGTACTGAGAAGTTCAGAAGGAGCTGCATCTCGTCTCTGTGGATTTAGAGGAAGAGTAGGACAGAGTGGGGAGGAAGGATTTGTGGGATTGCATGAGGAGGTCAGTGGCAGCGAGACAGAACAGAGGGGAGGATGGAGGAGTAGAGGTGGTGGAGGTGCAGGAGTTTAAGGACTTGAGCTCAACTGTACAGAGCAATGGGGAGTATGAAGAAGAGGTGGAGAAGCAAGTCCAGGCAGAGTGGAGGGGGTGGAGAAGAGTGTGAATAGTTATCTGTGACAGAAGAGGAGCAGCAGGTCCCTGGTCAGACCTTTGCTGAGTACGAGACACAACGTTTTGATTTTATTATGAACAAGTTATAGAAGGAGCTGGTTCTGATGAAGCAGGGACTGGGTTGGACCAGTGGGTTCTTCATCAGAACAGTTGAGGCCTCTGGAGGGTAACGTCTGCAGATGTTTGCAGGAGAAGAACGAGAGAAGAAGGGAGTGAACGTTGACAAAATCAGAAATACATTTATGTAAAAACCTCCTGCTGCTCAGGAAGGAGGCGTCCGTGGAGGCGCAGCTGTTGTTGTGTCGGAGCGCCTCTCAGGAGGGAGCACAGCTCTATAGACTAATACCTTCCCAGCATGCATCAGTCTCAGACGGCCGGCGCCGCCCCGCAGCAGATCGACATCTTTCATTTTAGAGCCGGATGTCCCGTCGGGCCACTCTTTCATCCAGCGCTCTGATATTTACCGCCGGACAATCAAATGAAAGCCGTAGTTCAAGGGTGGGGAGGAAGTTCTGCTTCCGCCATCCGTTTGTCCTCGCCGGGTTTCAGAGTAGTAATCTGTTACTATGTGTGAGTAATCTGTTTCTATGTGTTAGTAATTTGTTACTATGTCTGAGTAATCTGTTATTATGTGTGAGTAATCTGTTTCTATGTGTTAGTAATTTGTTACTATGTCTGAGTAATCTGTTATTATGTGTGAGTAATCTGTTTATGTGTTAGTAATCTGTTACTATGTGTGAGTAATCTGTTACTATGTGTGAGTAATCTGTTACTACGTTTGAGTAATCTGTTACTATGTGCGAATAATCTGTTACTATGTGCGAGTAATCTGTTACAATGTGTGAGTAATCTGTTTCTATGTGTGAGTAATCTGTTTCTATGTGTGAGTAATCTGTTACTATGTGTGAGTAATCTGTTACTATGTGCGAGTAAACTGTTACTATGTGTGAGTAATCTGTTTCTATGTGTGAGTAATCTGTTACTATGTGTGAGTAATCTGTTACTATGTGCGAGTAATATTTCTCACCTGTGATGTTTTTAGATCAAAGGCTCTGACATCATTATATTACAGAAACATGAAAGTAAACAATCAGTGAATTTGTTCAGAAATTCTTTGATAACTTCTGCATCACGTTTGATAGAAATACCACAAAGTTCATGTTCTTCTACAGTTTCTGTGGGTCAGAACCAGGATGACTCTCCAGCATTCGGATGAAAACATAACGAATTCATGATCTGTGCAGGACCGACACAAACGACGGGTTTCCTCCGAACAACATCCTGTTTCGGATCTTTCCATCCAGTGTCATGGATGAAGTCCAGGAGGTGGGCCTGAACTTCATGGCCCTTTTTATGGACTAAAAGTTCCTCCTATGAATCCAGCTCTTCTCTGGACCGAATGAAAGTTTATGAATGTAACACCTGGAGCAGTGGTGCTCAGATTAGCCGATGTGAAGCGGATTAGAACCTCGAATGAAGGCCTTGGTCCAGTCTTAAAAGAGGCTGGAGCAGAAGGAGGCGTTTTGAGGAGCATGTTTATCATCTTTGCCTAATCCCTAATTCCCAAATGTTCTGTGTCCTCTCTCTCCTGCAGTAACTACACAGCTCTGGTCGGCGTGTGGATCTACGGCTTCTTCGTCATGGTGCTGCTGGCGCTGGACTTCCTTTACTACTCAGCCATAAACTACGAGCTGTGCCGGGTCTACCTGGAGAAGTGGGGTCTGGGAGGACGCTGGCTGAAGAAGGCTCGCAGTCAGTGGCACCAGTCCATTCCAGAGGAGAGCGAGAGCCAGGCTCAAGGCCCGCCAATGGTGCCCGCCCAATACCAGCCCAGACCCAGCTTGAGGGGGGAGAGCCACAGCCCCACCCTCTTGCCCTACAACACCTCCACCGCATGGTGAGTCACCTTTTAGTACATTGTGATTCATGTCCTACAGGAAGAACATCTGGCATCTTCAAGGGAGAGTAAATTATTCGACCAGGTATTATGTCCCACCCACTGACAGGTAACCATAGTAACCAGATAATATAACCCACCCACTGACAGGTAACCATGGTAACCAGGTATTATGTCCCACCCACTGACAGGTAACCAGGTAATATGTCCCATCTAGTGACAGGTAACCATGGTAACCAGGTAATATGTCCCACCCACTGACAGGTAACCATAGTAACCAGATAATATAACCCACCCACTGACAGGTAACCATGGTAACCAGGTATTATGTCCCACCCACTGACAGGTAACCATGGTAACCAGGTAATATGTCCCACCCACTGACAGGTAACCATGGTAACCAGGTAATATATCCCGTCCCACTGACAGGTAACCGTGGTAACCAGGTATTATATCCCACCCACTGACGGGTAACCATGGTAACCAGGTAATATGTCTTCCCCACAGACAGGTAACCGTGGTAACCAGGTAATATATCCTGTCCCACTGACAGGTAACCATGGTAACCAGGTAATATATCCCACCCACTGACAGGTAACCATGGTAACCAGGTAATATATCCTGTCCCACTGACAGGTAACCATGGTAACCAGGTAATATATCCCACCCACTGACAGGTAACCATGGTAACCAGGTGATATATCCTGTCCCACTGACAGGTAACCATAGTAACCAGATAATATAACCCACCCACTGACAGGTAACCATGGGAGCCATGTAGTCAATGGTATTCTGACATCACCTGTCAGTGGTTATAATGTTATGGCTGCTGTCTTCTGGGGTCTTCTCTGTATTCAGTAGCAGAAGCCTGGAGTCTGTCGTTCTCCCGGCAGGAATTTAAATGTTCCGGTCGGATTTGTTCCGTCACCTCTCTGCTCGTTCAGAATTTCATCAGTTCTCCTCTGATGAGCGTCTCACGGCGTCGAGGCCCGGCTCGTTTGGAGAACCGAAGGTTCAGTGGAAAAGATCCAGAGAGGTGCTTCTTCTCTCCTTCTGTCTGTCCTTGAGCTGCTGTGGTGTGGAGAACATCCCGGCTGTGGTTCCAGAGGGAAAGACTAGAACATGTCTGGAACAGTTCTCCCAAATCAACAGGGAGGAAGCTCCAACATGAGACGCCCCACTGTGAGGGATCCAGTGACCCCCCATAGAACCAGGGCCCGACACAGGTTCTGCTCCATTCACTGCTACCAGCGTTTCCCTCCGACTGAGATGAGCTGTTTACTGACCCGGATGTAAACAACAACAACAACAACTAGTACTATTACTACTACAACAACAAAAACACCAACCTGCTACTGGAGATCTGAGGTGGTGCTGGAGTTCTGAGGGGATGATGGAGTTCTGAGGGGATGATGGAGTTCTGAGGTGGTGCTGGAGTTCTGAGGTGGTGCTGGAGTTCTGAGGGGATGATGGAGTTCTGAGGTGGTGCTGGAGTTCTGAGGGGATGGTGGAGTTCTGAGGTGGTGCTGGAGTTCTGAGGGGATGGTGGAGTTCTGAGGTGGTGCTGGAGTTCTGAGGGGATGGTGCCATAGCCTTACATCATGGCGCTCCTCAAGAGTCCATTTGTCTCTGTGTGTCAGACACCGTCTCCGTCTCCAGATGTCTCCCGGGTCAGAATAATTGCATGTGGATCGGGGTTTGATGAATGGCTCTGGCGCGGCGTGGAGCGGCGAGGGCTGGATGGGAGGAGCTGGGATGCTGCAGATGGATTCTGGGACTGAAACAGTGGCCCAGACGAATCCTTGGAGTGTTTTCCTTAGATAGGAGGTCCAGTCCGGGATAGGAGACATCAATCCTGGACCTCGGCGGTTCTATAAAAAGGTTCTGAACCTGCAAAGTTTGCAGCAACATCAATGGTTGAACCCGGAGACGTCGCCCACACGGCACGTCGTCTGAAAGCCCAACCCAGAGAGGATGCTGGGTAAATGGCTCACAGAACTGGGTCCATGTTGCTGAACCCGGTCGCCCAGCAACGCAGGAACTCAGGACAAACCGGCGGCGTGACATCAAGCTTGCTGGAATAATTTTTACCATTGCTGGAATCTGTTCTGCTGGGGGTTCAGCGTGGGCGGCCTGGAAACTGTTAGGAGTTCATCTCCATGGAAACCAGTTATTAAAATCTCCTCTTCCTGTTTTCAGAGCAGTTTGACAAATAAAAGTTAATTGATGTCACTTTTCGCCAGATGGTGATGATGGTGATGATGATGATGATGATGGTGATGATGATGGTGATGATGATGATGACGATGATGATGAAATGATGATGATGATGATTGTGATGACAATGATGATGATGAAATGATGATGATGATGATGATGAGTATGATGATGGTGTAATGATGATGTGATGAAGATGATGATTTTGATGACAATGATGATGATGATGAAATGATGAAATGATGATGATGATGATGACGATGATGATGAAATGATGATGATGATGATTGTGATGATGATGATGGTGATGATGATGATGATGATGGTGATGATGGTGAAGGTGATGATGATGAAATGATGATGATGACGATGATGATGAAATGATGATGATGATGATTGTGATGACAATGATGATGATGAAATGATGATGATGACGATTATGATGGTGAGTATGATGATGGTGTAATGATGATGGTGTAATGATGATGTGATGAAGATGATGATGATTGTGATGACAATGATGATGATGATGGTGAAATGATGAAATGATGAAATGATGATGATGATGACGATGATGATGATGATTGTGATGACAATGATGATGATGAAATGATGATGATGACGATGATGATGATGATGATGATGGTGAGTATGATGATGGTGTAATGATGATGTGATGAAGATGATGGTGATTGAGATGACAGTGATGATGACAATGATGATGATGAAATGATGATGATGACGATGACGATGATGATGATGGTGAGTATGATGATGGTGTAATGATGATGTGATGATGATGATGGTGATTGAGATGACAGTGATGATGATGATGATGATGGTGATGATGATGATGATGAGCAGTCGGCTGAAGCTCAGTGGGTGAAGCCGCCGTCTCACCAGGAGGCCTGGAAGGTACCCACTTGGAGCCCCAGCGAGTCTTCATGTAGGGTCCTTGACCCAGATCTTGAACCCAATATGCTCCCCGGCGCTTCCAAGGCTCCGCCCACTGCTCCCTCGGGGACGGTGTTGAGCCATAATAGTATTTTTCTTTCAAGAGACAAATGTTTCGTGTTTCTTATTTTGGACACAATCATCTCTGTAGTAGATGATTGCTGACCGGTGATGTCGTTTGGACGCGGGCTGGAGCTCCTCTGGATTGGTCAGTTGACATATGTTCATATAATGAGGGTAATGATGAAGCTGAGGAAGTTTCTTTGTACGAAGGAGGAGCGACATTCATTTGTGACCACGCCCACACCCTGTTGAGTTGTAGAAATGAATTTTAGTTGAAAGTCCTTGAAATAGATGATTTGAGTTTGAAGGTTTTTCTTTTCTACTAGAAGGTCACTCACGTGGTTCTGATGTCTCTGTTTGGCTCAAAACATTTTATAGTGAACGAAGAGAACGACTGCCGCTAACCCTAACGATCTCCGATAACCCTAACGATCTCCGATAACCCTAACGATCTCCGATAACCCTAACGATCTCCGATAACCCTTACGATCTCCGATAACCCTAACGATCTCCGCTAACCCTAACGATCTCCGATAACCCTAACGATCTCCGATAACCCTTACGATCTCCGATAACCCTAACGATCTCCGCTAACCCTAACGATCTCCGATAACCCTAACGATCTCCGCTAACCCTTACGATCTCCGCTAACCCTTACGATCTCCGCTAACCCTTACGATCTCCGCTAACCCTTACGATCTCCGCTAACCCTTACGATCTCCGCTAACCCTAACCCTTTTTCAGGCGAGTCCCGAACCTCCTCCTAAACGAGAAAGACGGCGAAGGAGTTGCCGGCTAATACCAGGAAGTGTCTTCGGAGGAGCAGGAAGCGCTGAAGATGTGGGAAGCGTTCGTGTTTGTGTCTGATATCAGGTGAAGTCGGATGTTCTGACTGAACCTTTTGAGATGTTGGGCTTTTACAGGGTAAACGAGGCGTACGGTCAGAGAACCAAGATCTCGGTCCTCTGACCCAGAAGTTTTTACCCTCGTCACCTAGAACCTCTACTACAAATCCACCTGGACCAGATGACAGCCTGGATCTTCACCATGTTATACACACACTCAAAGATAAGTAGTAGAGGTACACACCTGGACCAACGGGTTCTGAGGGTTCTGAGGGTTCTGAGGTTCCCCGGCCTCGCTTAAGATTAACAAAGGAATAGAAGAAATCAGATGGGGCTCCAATACTTTTTCACAGCAAAATGGCGGCGGTTTCATCATACTTCCTCAGAAACCTAAAACCAACTTTCGAACTAGTGGAGTGGACTCTCACGCAGAACCTGTTCCTGAGGATCGCTCAGCTTCTCTGCATTAAGGACCCTTATTGGTGCCAACAACCTGTTCCCAAGTCCACTTCAAGCAATTAGTGGAGCCGAGCAGCACCGGCAGCATCTTCCGCCTACCTTCACATCAGATCATCACATCATCATGAGAATCCAATACCACGTATCCTCCCCTCCCTCGGAACCGCCAGACATCTTTGATCTGATCCTGTCTGGCTCTACTGAATATTTTATTTAAAGTTTCATCAGAGCTGTGCAGAAGAACCCATTCCACCGAAAAGATTCTCAGGAGGACTGAGAAGTTGAACATCAAACCCTGTAAATTTTACGTCAAGCACTTTCAAAAAGGACGATTCTTTAACCAACCACATCTTGAGTGATTCCAGCTCACCTAGCTCTACGTAAGTGTTACGTATGAATGATTCTATCCGACCTAGCTCTACGTAAGTGTTACGTATGAATGATTCTATCCGACCTAGCTCTACGTAAGTGTTACGTATGAATGATTCTATCCGACCTAGCTCTACGTCAGTGTTACGTATGAATGATTCTATCCGACCTAGCTCTACGTAAGTGTTACGTATGAATGATTCTATCCGACCTAGCTCTACGTAAGTGTTACGTATGAATGATTCTATCCGACCTAGCTCTACGTCAGTTTTAGATATATGTGACAGTTATTAGAGATATAAGTGACAGTAATTAGAGATATAACAGAGTTAATAAAGATATAAGTGACAGTTATTTGAGATATATGTGACAATTATTTATAAGTGACAGTTATTAGAGATATA
>VRLP01008662.1:0-5000 GCA_009660295.1 Lophius piscatorius
AGAGGGGAGAGAGAAGTGAAGAAGAGGGGAGAGAGAGGTGACGAAGAGGGGAGAGAGAGGTGAAGAAGAGGGGAGAGAGAGGTGAAGAAGAGGGGAGAGAGAAGAGAAGAAGAGGAGAGAGAGAAGTGAAGGAGAGGGGAGAGAGGAGTGAAGGAGAGGGGAGAGAGAGGTGAAGAAGAGGGGAGAGAGAAGTGAAGGAGAGAGAAGTGAAGGAGAGGGGAGAGAGGAGTGAAGGAGAGGGGAGAGAGGAGTGAAGGAGAGGGGAGAGAGAAGTGAAGAAGAGGGGAGAGAGAGGTGACGAAGAGGGGAGAGAGAGGTGAAGAAGAGGGGAGAGAGAGGTGAAGAAGAGGGGAGAGAGAAATGAAGGAGAGGGGAGAGAGAAGTGAAGAAGAGGGGAGAGAGAAGTGAAGAAGAGGGGAGAGAGAAGTGAAGGAGAGGGGAGAGAGAGGTGAAGAAGAGGAGAGAGAGGTGAAGAAGAGGAGACCAGTGGCGAGGATGGAGCAGGTCTGGCGAGTGGAGATAAGAGAACTTCAGGTGTCCCTACAGGACTGGTACAGTGATCTGAGAGAGAGAGACAGAGGTGTGGAGAGTTCCGTTACTCCCACTACTGTTTCTGAATATAATCTCAATCCTTCACTTATTATGTCACCAATCATACAAACACAAAAACTCTGTGTTTAAAAAACATTTGTTCACCCGACAGGAGACTAAATATTCTTTGTTTTGTCTTTACCAGTGATTTCTCCTGGTTCTTGTCCTCCAACGATCATAATAACATCACTGTTAGTAATATTAAAAAATAAGTCCTTTTCATTAAAGTTAATGTTTCGACAGTTTCAACTGCTACTAATAACTACTTTACTTTCATTTAGTAATACACATTAAAGTGAGGGATAAATTACAGAATCAGGTCCACAGACTTCCACAGAGAGGAGTCAGCATTATGAACAGAATACTTCAGTGTGTGTGTGTGTGAGAGTGTGTGTGTGTGTGTGTGTGTGCGTGCGTGTCTGTAAGTGTGTGTGAGTGTGTGTGAGAGTGTGTGTGTGAGAGAGTGTGAGTGTGTGTGAGAGTGTGTGTGTGTGTGTGTGTGTGTGTGTGTGTGTGTGTGTGTGTGTGTGTGCGCGTGTCTGTAAGTGTGTGTGAGTGTGTGTGAGAGTGTTTGTGTCTGGTGAAACATAAGCAGCGTAAAATGTGTCATTTTTTTTTTTGCCCTGGTAGGAACATATGGTCCTGGATAATCTTAATGTCTACCTGGCTATGTACAGAATACAGTGTGTACACACTGTGTGTGTGTGTGTGTGTGTCTGTGTGTGTGAGAGAGTGTGTGTGTGTGTGAGAGTGTGTGTGTGCGTGTCCAGCTGCTTGGATCAGCCGAGCTTTACATCCACAGGGAACCATTAGCAGGATAATAATGAGGCCATGGAGAAGCTGTGAGGCGTGTGTGTGTGCATATGTGTATGTGTGTGTGTGTGTGTGTGTGTGTGTGTGTGTGTGCATGTGCATATGTGTGCATATGTGGGTGTGTGTGAGGGGGAGGAAAAAAAGCTCCAAACCAAAACAACCCACTGACTGATTTAATCTATAATAATTAAGTCATTTGGATTTGTCTGTCAATCATTCTGTGAGTTTTGATCGAGTCCCAGTTATAACTGTATATAAAGAAAAAATGGTTCTTTCATCATTTCATTACTTTGATTTAGTATTCATTTATTAAACTGACTTTCTTTTGATCGTCTTTACGTGTTTGTTGGTTTTATGCCTGGTTGGTATTATTGTAGCTCTAATGTAACACGATCTGGTCGTTGTCGGCAGATTCCAACCTGTGGGCCAGAACCTGGAGGCAACGTACGAATGTCCGGATTAGAAGGAGGACTTAATAAACGAACAGTATTGTATCATCACCAGTGGAAACCGTCTTCTATGTCACAATTTTATTTCCCCACCTCTTCAAACCTGCTCTGAAACGTATCAATTGGATGAGTGAAGACAAACATGGCGGCGAGTAGACGCCAGAATTTTACTGGTGCGAGGTGGATATATGGATATATATAAAGATATGGAGGAGAGGCTGCTTGAAATGAAGCAACAACATCCCTGCCTTTTTAATATTTCTTGAGGGAATACCAGGACAGAGTTATAAAAGAGCGTTGTCGGCAGGATCCCAGATTGCCTCTGGAGCCATGATTGACCCGCCTCCCCATGGACGCCACATCACTCCGGTGGAATGGCGGCGGTGAAACTCGTAGTGTTTCCAGCCTTCAGACCAAGAGACGGTACAAATTTGTGGTGCTGCGATCGCCTGAGCCCACAGAATTAATCTTGAAGTACCATCACGGAATACATAAATATTGTGAAACTCATCTGTGAATCCGTCACAATGATTCTCAAGCAGTTTTATTTGTGTCAAAGTTATCCTACTGCTGTGTTTTCTTCTTCATGTAAAAAAGCATTTCCTTCACAGAAACGTTTAGATTCAAAATCAATCAATATCAGTGGTTAGGATAAAAGCTGTGGGATCTAACACCAGAAGGTTGTCCATCCTCTCTACAGGAACTTCCTCGAAGGGGCTGAGGAACTAATGTAGGTTATGTAGTTCCACACCTCTAGATCTGTGGGACCAACATATCATCACAAGAATGATTATTATTTAATTATCATGAGATAAAGGCCGTCCTTAAGACTCTTATCACACCGAATCTTTCTTATCATTCTCATCGGCAGGGAATCAGTCAAAGGTTATTTGTGGCGGATAAGTGCCGAGCACATTGGCACCATGTTCTCTTTAGATTCTGCTTATTATCAGAGAGACAGGCTTTGATAAAACCACTTATGTTGGCAGGAATGAGAAGCAGATGTTGAACACACAGACCTTTAATCAGCTAGAGTGTGAAACCTTTCTGGGGGGACGTGTGAATTCCTCCCACCGATTCTTATCAGCTGACTTCACTGCCAAGAGCTGAACAGCAACTGATCTCCTCTGGAGCACAAAGATGGAGTCGGTCACATGGGCTCCAGCAGTTCCAACTGGAAGCAATGATTCCAGATGCTAATTGGATAAGATCTCCACACTGACCCGTTGGAAACCTCTTCCGTTATGCACGCTAGCTAACGGGGGGGGAAAGCCCCTTTAATCATTGCTGGAATTTGAACGGGACGTGATTTCAGCAGAGTCAGAAGTCTCCACTCAAATATGAAATAAAGACTAGTGCATGTACGACCCACATAAACACACTGAGTGTTTAAAAACAAACATTCCAGGTTCTGTGGTTTAAACCGGTTCAGAGCTCAGCTTGGATTTCCTGGTTGTGAGATTTGTGTTTGTGTGGATAAGTGTGTGTGTGTGTGTGTCAGGTGAAAATTATCTGTGTCAAGATTGTAATCTATTTCATACTACTTGACACACAAGTACACGCACACACGTACACACGTGTACCCACACACACATACACACACACACACACATGTACCCACACACACACACACACACACACACACACACGTACACACATTTACACACACACGCACAAACACGCGTACATGTACTCACACACACCTGAACCCACACTCACACTCTCTCTCACACACACACACACACACACACACACACACTCTCACACACACACACAAACACACACACACACACACACACACACACACTCTCACACACACACTCACACTCTTTGTGTTTGTCTTTTCTATCCAAGTATTCTGTCCATGAAAAAGGAAGCTGGGGGTGGGGGCTGGGGTGGATGATCTGTGTTTAGAGTTACTTTTACGCGGATCTTTCTCCTCGACTGATCATGAGACACAACAAACATCCAACTACTGTTGAACCTCAGACCCGTAGATGAACGCAGTCACCCGCTGCCCTCCCTGGGTTTGATTCCATTCATTTCATGTTCCATTGGACCCCTCCCTCGGGGTCAAGGAACAGAACACAACAACCCAAAACAGGCCGGAACCAGTTTACAGAAAAAGCTAAAACTTATCCACAACTTATGACATAAAAGTCAGCTGGAAATCACAAACTGTCAAAACAAGCTCCAAAATATCTTCTGATCAACACATCCCTATCTTCAGTAAAACGTGATGATGATGATGATGATGATGATGATGATGATAACCCTACACATAGATCCAGATTCAGATTTTGGACTAAGTTTGACTAACGGTTGTGAAATTAGGGCTGAGAACCTTTGGAGATAAAGCTCCCCCTAGTGTTGAAAAGCTACAACCCGCCATTACTAAATCACTCCAGTTTTTCCTCACACTGAGGTCTACGTGGGTATGAAATTTGAAAGTGATCCATGAAAGAGTTGTTGAGTTGAGACGTTAACACGAAGGATCTGAGGCGGACGCGTCGGGGGTGACGACGCCATAATATCCCCGACCTTTTTCGGGGAATGGATGATGTCACCATTTCATAATTGCACCAGTCTGGAAGAATCAGAAGCAGAGAGATCAGTGGACGTGTCAGAAGGTCTGTGAGAAGGTCAAAGACTCGGCTGAGAAGAAACTCAGAATGAGTTTTATAAATGATTAAACGTCCTGGACCAGCGTCTGCCCAGGAAACGCCGCGTTTAATAGAATCTAATATTGACCGCTCAACACCGGCTCAGGCGTTATTGTGTTTACGAGCCAAAGATTGATGTGATGCATCTTCTTTTTTTAAAGCCTATGAAATATATGGGATCCATACAAACGTTCTTCTGCTGGCTTTTCTCAAATATCCTGGATTAAAGGTCTGAGAAAAACTTTTTTGCAAACTCAGAAACCTCCTCATGTCATCAAAGCGTCGAAATACATCATCCTGATTTGACTGACAGACACAGGAGAGGCGGATGTTCATTCATCAGCGAGCTGCCTCCAACTGGTATCAAAAATAATATTACATAATCTAATATAATACAAAATAATCTAATACAATATAATCTAACATAATCTAATCTAACATAATGTAATCTAACATAATCTAATCTAAGGCTTCTTGTGTTAGA
>VRLP01008662.1:10000-15815 GCA_009660295.1 Lophius piscatorius
CAGCAGCAAACATCAGCGACACATTAAGGTTTCTTGAGAAAGTTTATAAATGATACTATACTTTGAAACGCTCAGTGATATAGATAGCAGGAATGTAAAATGATAAAAACGGATTTAGACAAACACTGTTTTCAGACCACGTCAAAGTGTTGTGAATTCATCTGTAGAGTAAAACTGAGGTTCGATTGTAGTTTCTTACTAACCTTACCGTTATTATCATCATTATTCATGCAGCGCTATAAATGCTGCTGGGTTGGAGGCCGATCAAAGTTTCCTCGTATGTATCTTCTCTTTACAATGACGATAAAGTATCTCCCGTTCTACTGCACAGTAAATTCTACACTAGCTTGTAATTTCATTCTGCAGTCAAGGCCACAGCGGCTCCAGATGAAGGCGGTGAATTATTGAACCTGCTAATAAACTCTAACCTCCTTATTTTTACTCCCCAATCCCACTGGACTGAGTATCAGCGGGAGGAAAAACCCAAAGGCAGCGTTTCATTTCCCCCACAAAAGATGTTGATTTAGTCGATATATCTTGGTGTAAAATACACACACCGCTAAGTACTTGTGTATTGTCTCCTTCTGGCAGAGGAAAACTCCCTCTATCTGTAACATGGATATGAGAGATGGGTCTATAGAAGCGAAAGAAGAACCTTCTGAGTGGAATCTTCATCCTTATCCTGTTTATCTATTCAGGATAAACATATGCTAATTTAAGAGGAGTGAGCTCTTACGTACGTAAGTGTGTGTGTGTGTGTGTGTGTGTGTGTGTGTGTGTAGGTGTTCACGGGTCATGTTGGTGTTATTCTGAGCAGAGGCACAAATCAGGCATAGAGATGAGGAGAGAGAGAGAGAGGGAGAGAGAGCGAGAGAGAGAGGGAGAGAGAGAGAGAGGGAGGGAGAGAGAGGGAGAGAGAGAGAGAGAGAGGGAGAGGGAGAGAGGGAGAGAGAGAGAGGGGGAGAGAGAGAGAGGGAGAGAGAGAGAGGGAGAGAGAGCGAGAGAGAGAGCGAGAGAGAGGGAAAGAGAGAGAGAGAAAGAGAGGGAGAGAGATAGAGAGAGAAAGAGAGGGAGAGATAGAGAAAGATAGAGAGAGAAAGAGAGAGAAAGAGAGGGAGAAAGCACATTTTCTGTGATATTGCTAAAAGCATGTCATCTTAAGTCATTTGACTGCAACACTGAATAATTGATAAAAAGCTATTACAGCCGCTATGAACGCCTCCTAGTGGCTCACACACACACACACACACACACACACACACACACACACATGCTAACAAACACATTCACAAAGGCACACGCAACTTCACACGTACACACACAAATACATATACATTCACACACACATGCACACACACACACACACACAGGCTAACACACACATATGCACACACACACACCCACATCCACACACACGCTAACACACACATTCACAAAGGCACACGCAACTTCACACGTACACACACAAATACTTCCACATTCACAAACACACACATGCTAACGCACATACACACATTCACACACACGCACACACACACACACACACACACACACACACTACATCAGAAACACTAAAGTACATTCCATTGATTGTTCTTCTTTAATCTTTGTGGTGATATTTATTTGCGTGCTGTGTCACACAACACGCCCTCCTGTGTCTCATGTGAGAAGAGTGTGTGTGTGTGTGTGTGCAGAGTGTGTGTGTGTGTCTCTGACTTTCTGTCAATGCATTAGCAGCTTAGCTCCTGTTAGCCTCACTGACAGAGTGACAGCGACTTCCATCATACATCCCTCTCAGACATGTTGTCATTCCGCCCTCTTCCCTTCTTCCTTCCTCAGACCCAAACTGCAGCTCACTGAACTCTAAGTGTGGGAACGACTCAGCCGGCCGTGGCATTCATTCCACAGATTGTTTGTTTCTCCCTCTGGAGATGCAGACTACGTTCATGGATCCTTAATGCTCCGCTTGAGAACCGAGCCCAGTCTGAAGAAGACTTTCAGGCGAAGATCCGCTCCAGAACACGTGAGCTGGTGTTTGTGCGATCAGGACCGGCCTCTGCTGTTTTCACTCTCGTCCTGTCCACACTTATTAAACCTGAACATTGGTGTGAACGCGTCCGTTGAGCGTCCTTGAACCCTGCGGTGGTTCAAGGAGCGCTGCTCCTCCAGAAGTGGGTGGAGGGGGACCCACACCTTCTGCTTCTCCAACAACTGCCAGGAACCTCCTGCGTTCTTTCTTCGTGGCGGCGGGCGGTATCGCTCCTGTTTCTCACCTGTAAGTGGGTCTCTGAGGGGCGCACAAACCGTGAAATGAACGCCTTCCAAGTTCAATACTGTGAATCCCCCCCCCCTCCAGGGAGGATGAGGATGCTCAGAGCCCCTCTGAGAAGCCTGAGTGCATTCTCCTGTAAGGTAGGGGATGGTGTTCTTCTGGATGACTGCCTGCGCTGCTGATCCGATCAGAAGCTGGAGGCACTCGGGCGGAGTGGCTAAGTTCGATATCTTAACTAAATCACAAAACCTGCTGGAGAAGTTCAGGGTATCGATGTCACTTAAGGTCGTTGGGACAACATGAAGGCTTTAAAGATCCACTGATGATGAAGCTGGAGGGAACGGGGGACCCTCTGGAGTCGGGTTCATTAATGACGTGTTTGGGTTTACTGTGTAGCGTCCTGGGTCAGATCCCTGGAGGGACCGTGTGGTGAAGCAAACTGGGTCAAAACTCTGAAAGGTCAGGGATCTGATGGAATCTTCATCACCGCGTTGCAATGGATTGATTTTGAGAAAGTTGGGTTGTATTTTTCCAACAGCCATAATTTCTCAACCTTTGTTCCGATTGAGTCCAAATGATGCAGGTGGATCGAGTCAGTGAGATCTGAGTGGATCGAGTCAGTGAGATCTGAGTGGATCGAGTCAGTGAGATCTGAGTGGATCGAGTCAGTGAGATCTGAGTGGATCGAGTCAGTGAGATCTGAGTGGATCGAGTCAGTGAGATCTTTCTATCATACCTTTCTCAAATACTTCATATTTTATTCACTAGCAGTTTTACTGATTTCACTTTTAACTTCACATTTAATTCAATGAGTACAATCAACGGGATTGATTGTAAAACGCAGAGGATTTGGGGGCTTTTCAGGGATGGACCCTTGCTGTCATACAATCAATCCCTGGACTTGGGGGACTTCATAACTCATCTGACCTGGGAACACCTCAGGTCCCCCCTGTATCAGCTGTGAGGGACGACCGGAATGCTCTTCTTAGCCCACTGCCATCACAACCCAACCCAGGATAATCAGAAGAAAATGGAAGGATGTATGATGGATGGATGAGTGGATGGATGTATGATGGAAGGATGTATGATGGATGGATGAGTGGATGGATGTATGATGGAAGGATGGATGTATGTATGATGGATGGATGGATGTATGATGGATGGATAGATGTATGATGGATGGATGGATGTATGATGGATGGATGGATGTATGATGGATGGATGGATGTATGATGGATGGATGGATGTATGATGGATGGAAAGATGTATGATGGATGGATGGATGTATGATGGATGGATGGATGTATGATGGATGGATGGATGTATAATGGATTGATGGATGGATGATGGAAGGATGGATGTATGATGGATTGATGGATGGTTGATGGAAGGATGGATGTATGATGGAAGGATGGATGTATGATGGATGGATGGATGGATGATGAAGGATGGGTGGAGTTCTAACTCCTCAGATGTGAGGAGGCCCATGCAGCAGCTGTCTAACAGACATCCATGTTGGTTTCTGTGACATCAGGTTTGGTACTGATGGTACTGACGGTACTGACGGTACTGATGGTACTGATGGTACTGCTGGTACTGATGATACTGACGGTACTGACGGTACTGATGGTACTGATGGTACTGCTGGTACTGATGATACTGACGGTACTGACGGTACTGCTGGTACTGACGGTACTGACAGTACTGATGATACTGACGGTACTGACGGTACTGCTGGTACTGACGGTACTGATGGTACTGACGGTACTGACGGTACTGACGGTACTGATGGTACTGATGATACTGACGATACTGACGGTACTGACGGTACTGATGATACTGACGGTACTGACGGTACTGATGGTACTGCTGGTACTGACGATACTGACGATACTGACGGTACTGATGGTACTGCTGGTACTGATGATACTGACGGTACTGACGGTACTGATGGTACTGACGGTACTGACGGTACTGATGGTACTGATGATACTGATGGTACTGACGGTACTGCTGGTACTGCAGTAGAACTTTCATTACCAGTCACTCGTTGACTCTGGTTCTGTGGAGTAAACGGCGAGGCTCTGGGAGGACAATGAGTCGTCAGCTGCTGAGGGAAGATTAGATCAACAGAACGCCGTGGTGATGCTGCGAGTGACGCTTCCACACAACAGGGAGGCATTTACACACCGCTGACCCACACGTAACCGGGCTTTAATAGAACCGCTGTGTGCCGGGTTTTTATTACAGGACAAGAGAATATATTATAATAACAAGATGTTATTTATGTGATTTAACCGAGAGGCTGTTACACACACACACACGCACGCACGCACACACACACACAAACACACACTCTCACACACACACCCTTAATCACACACACACACTGACATTGCTGGACTGCCTGACTGGTGTACATTCCCACACTCACACATACACACACACCTACAGACGCACACACACACACACAAACACACACACACACACACACACACACACGCACACACACACACACACACACACACACACACACACACACACACCGCGGCCCGTCTGTCGTCTGTCTTCCCCGCTGACACACAGAAACACACATTTTATGAGAAGAGTCTTCTTCCAAAGTTTTCCAGAGATCTTAATAATTGAACTTCTGATTTCACTCTTTGTTTGTTTGTTTGTTTGTTTGTTTGTTTGTTTGTTTCCTGATTCAGATCTTCCTTCACTCTGGAATAAAACTCTTCACATCCTTCCGTGCAGGTCGCTCCTCCGTACCTCGACATATGGGAGCGGGAAAGTCCCAGACCGCCGTGTTTCCGGCGTTGGTGACGCAGGTGAGCGTCGCGTGGCCGTCTAAGACGTAACCGGGAACGCAGCTGTACTGGACCCGGTCGCCCACCGCCAGGCGCCCGCCGCCGCTCAGCACCGCTTTGGGCGGGACCCCAGGGTTTCCACAGAAGGTGCTGTGGAGTTCTGCAGAGGGAGGAAGGAAAGACAGGGAGAAATAAATTAGCCTTTAATCGTACTAGAATGTGAGTAATCTGAGTATTTCCTCAAAGTCAGTCAAGCAGGTAATGAACCGGGCCTCTGCTCGGTGAAGGGTCCGGCTCAGAGAGGGCTGAGGAGCTCTCTCCCTCTCTCTCTCTCTCTCTCTCTATACAAACAAACACAAATAAAATACTGTGTTGTAAACAGGGTCTCCACAGCGGACCACCTCTTTACCTTCATCGGTCGGTACCCTGCTGGCTAACGGCACCGGTGACGGTATCGGTTAACCGGGCCCCAGCAGATCAATTTTGTGTTCCACGTATTGATTTGGCACAGGTTCTACGCCGGATGACCTTCCCGACACCCCCCTCCCCATTCACCTGGGTTTGGGACCCCCTGTGAGTCAGGGGACATTTAAACCACTAATTAACATAATTTTACCCTCGTTGATGATTTAATAATAATAATAATAATACATTTAATTTATAATGCACTTTACATTTGGATCAAATCTCAAAGTGCTACAAAGTAAAAGCAGATAAAAGCATAAATAAAAAA
>VRLP01008663.1:0-15811 GCA_009660295.1 Lophius piscatorius
AGTCCAGAGGACATCCCAGGACCGAACTGGCCTTCCTGATTAGTTTGTCCAGTTTCCTCCTGTCAGCAGCTGAGATGCTGCTGCCCCAGCAGACCACTCCATAGAAGATAGATAAAATACACTGTTTGACCAAAATACAACTGGCTGACTGATCCTGAAAGTTGAAGACCCCGTGCTTCCAATACAGTGTAGCATCCATACGTACTATAAATAGATCATCTCTCCTCACAGCCTGTCCAAACGCTGCCGCCCTGTCCCCAGGAGGTTCAGGCTACGGACTGGGAGGAAGGAGCAACACATATCCCTTCTGCAGTTTAATCATGATAGCAAAACAAGTATTAAACTAGAAGAGTTTAATCCAGACTGTAGAAGAAGTTGGCGCAATCAATGTTGTAGCGTACTGGTTGTTGGTCAAAGGAGATAAATAGGTGGTTAGACATAATTCAATATAATTACTCATTTATGAGGTTAGTCCACAATTCCAATACAGAACATTCATCAAACCCAAACAATGAATACCCAAAATAAACTAAACCTACAATTTTGTCCCCGACAGCAAGGGTATACCGCAGAAGAGCCCCAAATCCCCCGCAAATCCATTCCACTGATTAAAATTCTCAAATAAAATGTAAAATTATGTCAGTCAGTGGTTTTCATTAAAAAAGTGAATACAATGTGAACTATTAGAGTAAAATATTATATTTACAAAATAAATCTCCTAAAGTCGAATCATATGTATTAAATATGTATAGACAACTGAACTTTCCCTAAATTAATCCAGTTCTTCCTCGCACTGAGGTCTATGTGGGAATAAAACTTGTCATGGAAATAATCCATGACTGATCCATGATGATGTCACTTCGGGGGCGGTTCTAGCTCAGTGATCCATGAGCAAGACCCTGAAACCCTACCTTCCCTGGTGCTTCAAAGGGGCCGCCATCTGCTCCCTCAGGGATGGGTCTAATGCAGAGAAATAATTTCACTATGTTCTACTGTGTATGACTGTATGTGATCAATAAAGGATATTTCTCCTTCCTCTCATGACACAGTTTTTAAGTTATTGCAGTAACACAAAGGATCAGCGGCTGTATGCTGTATGCACAAGCAGCTGTATGTGTCCTGAGACAGACAACCATGAATTGTTTCTGCAGTCTATCGCAACTGTGTTCATTTAACACTGCTGCACAATGACCATTTGACAAATAATCAGCATTTTTAAATACTGCTCAGCTTGTCCTTCAAGACACATTTTCATGTTTATATAACATTTACAAACACTACAATCTTATACACTATTTTCAACACACCTCTACATTATTTTGTCAAATATTAGTTTAACAGTTCTAGCCGTTTAAAATACTTACTTTTCTGTTTGAACAGTTTCTAGCACAACCACAATTAAAGATAAATGAAGACAATTGATTCTGGAGTGAACCAGTATTTTACAATAGTCGGAGTTATGGGGAACAGTGGCCCTAGCTTACATCTCTGCTAATACAGGGAAAGAGTAGTCCTGCGCCATTTTGTCAATCGTGGCAATATTTGCTTATAAAACAAACAAATTTTCCATCCAAACCATCTATCATATTGATGGTTTAGACCTTGATTATCGCAAACCATAAATCTTGTGAATTGTTGGTGCAATACTAACCTGTAATTCAGAAACCAATAGTAACTCGTAGTCTCACACTGACATCTGACATCAACAACAGGTACTGCAGTTATGCTCTCCTGGTACACAACCCCTTATTTTCATAGAAAAATAAGGACTAAATAAATAAATAATTATAGATATGATCTTTTAAGAGATCAAAACAAATAATTACTATCAGAAAAATTTGATTACACATTAGGGGGCATCGCATTTTTCAGGTTACAAGAAGGATCTGTGATGGTGGACGCGGCGATAACAAGTCCATAATATCCCCAACTTTTCAGTTAAAAAGACTGTGGAATAAGTGGGTGCAGGCAATGTTGAAGTATTGTGGTATTTCCACATCAGGTGGATGTTGGTCAGAGGACATTCATAGGTGACTAAATGTAATTAGTCAAATATAAGGATCGTTCAAAATCCCGATACATGTCTGTGTCTTTTTATCAGAGATATGATATCAATGAAAGTTTAATGAGGTAACTCTTTAGTGTATAAAATGGTCTAGTGTAGGTTAATGCAGAGTGAATACTTAACTATTCTTCCTGTATATAACTATAAATGCACGTTAACCTATCCTGTGAGTTAAGTTGAGCAAAATCATAATCTGATCCTTGACATAACTTTACTGACTTATTTTTCTTGCGATTCATCCTCATTTTCGCCCGGAGTCCCGTTGACCTATGGTAAAAAAATTCACATGTAGATAAATGATGCGGCCTCTAATAAAAACTCTGATATAGTGGTGTGTCTAATTGTGCTAGAGTCATCTATTTAAACTTTTCTTGCAAATTAAAAAAAAAAGTCTGGCTTTAGACTGTGAGGCAGGACAGGTTCATATCACAATCTGAATCCTGAGTTTTGATTCACTGCAGGGTGTCCATTATTTCCTGACAAAGAAAACCTACTGAGGAGTTCCAGTGGAACCATCATTTCACTGCTCTATATTAAAGCTCTGGCTGTGGAAAACTTGACATTTGATGCTGTGTCTCAATTGGTACACTTCCAAACTTAGCCTTGCCAGTTTGAGAGTTCAAGTGCTTTCACACTAACAAGCATGTCAAAACGTAGACGACTCTGAGTTCTCGGATGGCCTACACAAAACAGCCAAAAAGTTTTATGTGGAATGGCACACAGCTCTCGCCATCGCTGGTTACTGCTATTGGCTATGTAGCAGAAGAAGATTGGCTCAAGAGACATTTCAGACTCAAATGTTGGGTATGTGAGGGTGACGATATAACAAAAGTGACCTAGTTTGATGAAATCGGCAATCAGGTGAGCAGCCTCACTCCGTGGCAGTTAAAAGCATGCGTCGTACGTCGCACGCGCACATGCATGGGCTACCATGGCTCCAAACATCTTGCATGTTACCCAGAAAACAAAAAGCTTGCAATTTGTAAATCCAGTAAGGACAAAATAAACTGTGGAGGAACAAACCCGAAAATATTGTTCGGCACAAACTTAACCACACATACAAATTGAATCACCCCTCCCCGAGGAACATAAAGCTGACGTAAGCAGAGCCGCTGACATTAGCAAAGCGGCTGACATTAGCGGCGCGACTAACACTACTGAAAGTGCAGAGCTAGCCAGGAGACCGTTGTATCTGGGTATGTATGTTTTAAATTACGGTTTTAAACTGTAAGGAAAGAAGCTATGGCGGAACAACCTCAAAGACACTAACAATGAAAATAGCAATTTTCAAGAAGCTAATGCTGGTAAAGCAGCTCGACAGCACAACAGCACAGAGCCAGCCACAAGCCCTGAAGTTGCTAAACAAAGCAAGCGGCTAAGAAAAAACCCACCCCCTTGTTTCAATGTTTCAGCTTCACTCAAAAGAATGTTGTGCATTTTCACATTAGAAGCCTTTTTTTTCCCACATTTATCTGCACTTTGTAACATGGTTAGTGTGAAATGGCCAAGAGAGTTGGCCTTTAGAGCATTTTAAGTTTAAAAAGGTCAACGCACAGTACAGGAAATGCATTTGAAGTTGGTCAAGTGTTCTTGTTCAGCGCTGGAACATATGGTATAAGAGCCAACAATCCCCTGCAAGCAATACTACTGCTTGAACTCTTCGAATTAAATGTGAAATAATGTGAGAATAAACGCCCGCAGACGTTTTTTGTAAGGAAAACAGTGTTTTTTATTTTTAAAAAAAGCTCCCAGTAGTGAGTAAAATATAAACTACTAGAGTAACGAATAATATTTGTAAGATAGATCTCCTTAAGTTGATTCCTTTGCACCAAATTTGGACTAAATAGAACCAATCGTTAGGAGGTCATATCCGAAGAACTGTGTATTTCATAAAAAGCTCCCCCTAATGAGTAAAATATGAACTTTTTGACTAAATCACAATGTATAAAAGATAGATATCCTCTAGTAGAATCATATGCACCAGGTTTGGACTAAATCGGATGAACGGTTGAGAATTTCTGGTCTGGCAATATTTTTTCCCCTACTGTCAGAAATATTGACAGTAGGATATACTATATATAGTAGTATATATTGAGTTGTTGCGCTAACACAAATGCCCTGCGGTGGCTGACGTGGCATCTGCGATGAAAATTCCATAACATCTTTTCCAGGATAAAATAACCTTTGGATTTGAATTACAGATGAACATGTCAGTCTCTCCAGGAAGTTGAGCGCTCAGTGATATTTTGGGTGTAACTGGTTGGGAAATGCAATAAGTTGTCAAATTTGCTAATAAATTGTGATGATATGCAAGGAGAAGCAGAATACACCAATTGTCTGAATACATGTTAATTATTGCTCTCGGTGAGAGATAAGGCACTTTGATATCTTGATTATCAGGAACTGTTCTGGTCACTGAATCATCCATTTAATCCTGATTATGGACTTTGCATATGACAACATCCTTTAAATATACAGTAATCTCTTTGAAGTTTGGCCTGCAAAGTAAGAGTAGACACAGCGAAATGATGCTCGGCTTACGGTGGACTTGTCTGACGTTTGAACCGACCAGTCAGAACTTTTACAGAATTTTTTCAAAAAGATATATCTGGAAGCAACCTAAAGTTTGGATTTGTATAGACTCGATCATTAGGCAGCATGATGGGCAAAAATAAACCAAAGACAACATAGGTTGTTTTAACACAGGTATGCTGAATGAATACATTGAACATGATCCTCATGGTTTTACTAATAAGGCGTTCTGGATCCAAACAGGAAGTGGAAAGATGTTGCATTATAGTAATTGAGATCTCCTACTTATGTTGCTTCATTTTAGCAAATTACTAAACAGATTTCTCATATAAGGATGGAGTGTTTAGTACGTTAGAGAACATCCTCTGCAGTAGATTGGCAAACATTCATAGCAGCTCTAATTAGACCACATCCTCCTACACAGCAGCAGGAACACCTGGACATCTAACTGTTCTGTTTCTATCTAGGATGTGTCAGCAATTATGTTTCTGGTATGTATTATAACAATATGATGATAATAGAACTATCAGAACGGAAAGTGTCTGCGTGCAGCCATTCAGAATGAGCCCAAGTTGTGCAAAGTACACACAAACACATTTGGTTGGTGACACTATTATCCACAGGCCAGTTTTGCAAGGATGCACTTTGTCTCAAATCATATTCTCCCATACGTAACCACCGGTTTCGGAGCAGGCGTGTTAACATGTGTATGAGAAGTAAATAAAAAAAAAATACCCTCCAGGCATCCTGGCCTGTCACTTTCTCAACAAACACATAAGCCAAATACCTTTTTCTTCCTGGTGTTGAGGTTGTTGCCTAACTGTGAGCCAGCTCTAACCTTTTCTCTGCCTAGCAACAACAATCCAAAAAACTCTGATAAGATATCAGTTTTTTAATGTTTTCAGGACAGTTACCCTTTCTCTGCTGATGAAAATTTTTTTCTCACCTTCAGAGAAAAATTAAGCCAAAATTAGAGTCAGAAGAGATAATGATTAAATGAAAGACATTAAATATGACATTTTAAATGCTGAGGACTGGCCTTCTCTGAAAGTTCCTGAGGGTTCCCCTTAGATATGTGGCATCTATTAGTGATGCAGCATCATGTCATTCTGTGTAATAGTACATCCTTGATGGATGCTATGTGTGTCTCTGCAGTTGCAGTACGTTGGTTACGTAATATATAAAAGTAATTACATCACAGCAAAGTACAAAATTGTATGCATCAAGAGATTTTTATGTCTTGAATTTTTCTTTCGTATAGATGATAGCTTGTTACTCAAGGTTTACGAGATATTTGGCCTATGTGGGCCATATCCTAAGATTGTTGACCCAAAAGGGACTATGGGTCAGGAAACCTTCGTCGTTACTCAGAAAGAAAATGAAGAAATGATGAATGATTTATTACCACATGATGTATGATAATTAGTCTGTTAGAAAGTTTTTGACACTCAGACTCTCAGGCCTTCTGATTGAGTTTAGCTGATATCTATTGATGCGCCAGATCTTTTTTTTAAAGCTAAAATATTTTACTGTAATAGTTCATATTTCATTCATGAAATATGAGGCTCTTTTTCCATGAACAACACTTTGTGAGCGTTCGTCTAATTTAGTCCAAATTGTGTGTATGAATTGACTCGAGGAGAACATCTTTTAATTGTAACATTTTATTCTATAAGTTCATATTTCACTCAATAGTGGCAGCTCTTTTACAAAAAAACTATTTCTTTCGGACGTAATTTGCCAACCATTGGTATTATGTAGTCCAAATTTAATAACTTAAGAATCAACTCAAAGATACCTTTCTTGTATATATAGTGTTTCATTCTAACCATATTTTATTCACTAGAAGGAGCTTTTTTTACGACTTCCTGACCGTTAATAATAATGACTTAGATTTAACTCAGTAGGGAGACTTTTTTTTTTCCTGACAAAACCTTATATTTAATTTTAAGATTTCAGTTAGGGGAATAGCTTGTACAACACAGGGGATTGGGGCCTTTCGGGGACAGTACATTCGTGATAAACTGTTGTCTCACTCATCCAGGTCATGGTATGAATCTGAAGCAAGAGGCTTCCTCAGTTCAGAACTTAGGAATTATTGTCATTTCCTGTGTTTGATATGAAACATCACACTGTTAAAATGCATGCACTATTTGACTAAATATAGTATAATATGTAGCAATGTGCAATCAGAGGTATGTGATTTGTACTGCATCAATGGTCTTGACTGAGCCAGACATTGTCATGTGTCAAATGTCCATTTTGAATTTTATCATATTAAGTCAACCTCATCCTGTTTTGTTTCATACAAGCTTTGCTTGACAAAATTCTGGTCATTTTTGATATATTTGGTCATTTAAAACTTGTCATGTTAGTGTATTTCAAGATAACAGTTTATTATAAATGTCCCCAGTGGTTTTTGCAGAAAGTCACTGGTCTGGTTAGTTTAAGGGATGCATACAAATTTGCATTTCTTGTTTTAACCGTGCCTGACCCCAAACGTACTTTTATCTAGCTTTTCAGGGTGAGATTTGTTTTCCTGGACCTATAATCATTTGCTTTAGTAGATAAATCTGTGAGACTCTGAGCGCCAGCTTTCCTGAGGGAGCCTTGGAGGGAACCAGCTACTAGATGATTCCATTAGTCTTTCGCCCCCTACCCATGTCGGACTACCAATCTGCTCCTGAGGACTGCTGGGGGCCTCAAGGAATTCCCTTTTCCAGGCATTGTTTGCCATCTTTAGGGATACACTTGCTCATGCTCCACATTCCTGTCGGAGCAAGTGAGGCAGACTAGTGGTTAACAGGAGGATCACACCTCTTCAGCAGCACTGCTGCATGTACTGTCCAATGATCACAGTAATTAGTAAACAAATTGCTGTGGACCAAAAAAATACATTTTCGAAAAATGTTTTAGATTTAGACTATTGTAGTTTTTGTCGACAATATTGCTTATTGATTTAGTAGCATTGTCAAGGGAATGAAAAAGATTGAAAAACATTCTACAGTCATAGATATATCCCCAAAAAGTCGGGATATTATGGAATTGTCATCGTGGCATCAGCTGCCACAGGTCCTTCGCGTTAATACGTTTCAAGGGTTATTTTCAAATTTGAAGGCCAAATATACCTTAGTGCGAGGAAGAACTGGGTTGGTTTTAAGAAAGGTCAGTTTTTATTTCCATCAATAGGGGAACTTTATCTCCAGATAGAATTGGGGCCATTATTTCACAACCGTTGGTCCATTTAGTCCAAATTCGGTGCATATGAATCGTCCCGAGGAGTTCTATCACGTAAACATTTTATTTGACTCTATAAGTCTTTTGTCAAAAGAAGGAGCTTATTTATGAGAGACAGTTTTTAGAACATAACTTCCTAACCGTTGATCCAGTTTAGTCCAATTTTGGTGTATATAAATCAACCTGAGGAGATCGATGGTGTAGATACCATATTTCACTTCATGTTTTACTCACTAGCGGGTAACAAAAAAAAAAAGAATACTAATAATAATAATTTGAGGTGTTCGATCAGGGGAATGGCTTGTACAACGCAGACCATTGGGCAGTTTGGCGGATATACCCCAGCTCTCGGGAACAACAGCATACGCCTAGTTTGTCAATGAAATTAACACTAATTCAAACATACATAAATTCATTCACTGGCATCAGAGGCTCCCACGAATGGTGCCACTTGAATGGAATGGAACTAGAATTGTACCATCCACACTAACACTCAAACAATAGCCTTTACAGTTGAGAGTCTTACTTCTGGAAACTGCAAAGTGTAGTCTGCAAAGAGTGGAAAAATGCTCTACCCTCTAAGCTACACTCCTCCACACAGACGAGGAAGATGCTTTAACATGTGATTTCATTTTCCTCATACTTCCTCAGTTTCCCTAAATGGTGCCGGGAAGGTTTATTCTATCATATTCTGTTGACTGAGGTCAACAGCTCAATCCTCCAGCTACTTAGTCACATGGTCGAGCCTTTATGTGTGCTTTCTAGGCAAGAGGTGATAATATAGCATTTTGTATATGAGACCATATAACTTTAATGCTTTGCTTTGGCAGTAAATATCCATGGGATTTAGTATAGTTTACAGTTTAATGGTCGGAATGGGGCACCAAGGTATGCTTTTAGCACTGGAACTGACAGGTGGGATGAGCTTAATGGAGTGGAGTTCCATCTTAAGCAAAGTGCGCTGACGGAGGAGTGAGGCTGGGCCCTGGCTGCTGCGCTATGACCCGCAGTGTCAAAGAAGCTGCTACGTCTTCCTCATGACTCCACGGAGAGCAGGCACTAAAGTGTTGTCCCCCTCCGATTCCCTGTCTCACCTCCAACACATCACACTCAAAGTTCTCTAGAGGCTTGTACTCTATTCAAGGAGTGACAGAATCCTTATCTAAGAAGTACCACTTCCTATTCTTTTTCCTAATATCACCCTCTCTTACCCCCCAGCCCTTCTTGTCGCTAACCTGTCATCTCCTTTCTCCTTTCTTTGCTGCTCTTTATGCAAAACAGTTACGGCCTCTTTTTTTTCAAGTGGACAGCGGCTACTTTCTGAGCAGGCACTGGAGCAGTAAACACGACTGATATGTCAGATGAGGGAGCAGACGGAGAAAGACACGTCATCCCATAAAACAGGCACACAGATGATGGACAGGTCCTGCAACTCCTGCAGATGATTTATAGCAGAAAGCAGCCGTTTTTACAGGTCCCATAAGGGACTCAGTCAAGGTGAAAGCCGGGACATGATGAAACTTGAAGCAATCTGACCCCCAGCAAGTGAAAATGTGAAAGCTGTCTCCCATGTGATGAATGTTAAAACGCATTTTGTCATTTAGTGAAAGAACAAGCCTGTGGTTCATTGGTATGTAAGGGCGAAAGAACATTTTCTGACTTGTTCCAGCTTTAGAGCTAAGAAAAAAATGCATCGAAGGATACCGTAAAAACACAAGTCCACAACTTTCACCTTGAGGCAAGAAGCTTAGACCTGCTCTCCTATAGTTGATAGAGTTCACAGCTCACTTGCCACTCATCCTGCTGAGCTGTATAATTTGAAATGGCATGTAGCCTGAGGCTGATGTCATTGGTAAATAAGGCCACTGCAGGTGTAGCAGTAAGAGATTACAAGTAGAGAGAACCAAAATGCCCATTTGATCACCTTTTTTATTCTTATCAGGTTTGTTTGTAATACATTTAGCGACGTGGTTCTTAGATTTTTCTTTTACAGCTTTTTACTGAACCTGAAAGTTTGTTTTTCTAAGACATCACAAGGAAAGTCCTAAGAATGAAGACAACCTCTACCAAAATAGTGTTTATGAGTATTTTCTTTTTGACAGCAATTTATTTTGTACTTTACAGTTCACCACACAACTCGCGTTAGCTGAAGGTGTAGTGGGATTTCTAAAAATAAAAATAAAAATGCATCAAGGTTTGGAATGGGGGAATGTGGATAACAACATCCTCTGCACATGAAAGCCCCCCCACCCCCAATATGCTCAGATAGCAGAACATGACTTTGGACGGAGGTTGAGGAAGGTTGGGGTTGGATTTTTAAGCATGAAGGTGGTGAAAGGTGCCAGAAGTCAAAACTGGCTTAAGGCAGTGATCCATATAAAGCCGGCGGAGCGGCTTCCTCCACTCCTCATTCTTGCTTCCATCAACAAACTCAGCTATCGATTCTGTTTGTCTTAATGAGCTCTTCTGGACCATACGGGATTTCTTAGTAGCTATTTTCCATTTCCTTTTTCTTGATGAAAGTGTGGTTTCATCACTTTCTGTGAAAATCCTCAACGCATAAACTTGAACTTATCTGCTCATTAGCTGTACAAGGATTTATTTTTACAAGACGAAGTTTGTTCTAGAGGTGAAACAAAGTCACACGGCCGACCACATGGAAATAAACACGACTTGTTGCCTTTTTTACAGCCAGACTTTGTTCAACGTCTCATTTTTTTTCTTAATTGATTACTAGTCATTTTCAAAATACAGAATCAGCGGGAAAAAACAAAACAATACCCCTAATCAATAACTATCTTAAACCATGTTCTCTTTACACAATTAGATTTTTGCATTGTCATATTCTTATCAATGAGAATGTGAGGGCGAATGGTTGTTTGTCTTTATGTGATGGACCTATGATGAACTGAAGACGTGTCCAGACTGTAGCCCTTCCCCCCCTGTATGCAAACGATAGTTTCCAGTCACATAAGACCAAACACAGCATATGCTGCTCCGGATAATAGATGGAAGGAATGGGAATGGAGCTTGTGTTTGAATGATGGGGATCTCAATCAAACCAGTGGATCCGTGATCAGAAGGTGATAATATAGCATTTTGTTTTTTACATTCAGGATCAGAGGCAATCTCTTTTGAGCGACAGCATTATAGATGGAGGACCTCTGATACTTGGAGCTAGAGGGCTTTTTTGTGTTTTCCACAAAAAAAGAAAATATGCACTATTATAGTCAAATTATATATATATACAAGAAAGAACTCCTTGGGTTGATCCATATGAGCCAATTTGGACACAATTGAATTTATGGTAGGGGATTGTCCGTCGAAAGACTGTGTTTTTTGCAAAAAGCTCCCCCTAGTGATCGAAATGGTATTGGTTAATGCACTGTATTTATATAGCTCTTTTCTAATATGCTCAACCCCAAAATGCTTCAAAACACAAGCTAGCATTCATCCGTTCACAAAAAATATTCATACAATGATGACAGTGATGAAAAATTACAATTACTGTAAAAAATGACAAATATAAGTTAGATCCCCTCGAGGTGGTTCATTTGAGGTGGTTCACAGTTAGACCAAATAATCCATGAAATAGTTTCGAGCTATTAACAACTCCTCTGTGTTAATGTGATAGCTCAAAACCATTTCATGGATTATTTTCAGACTGTGTACCTCCATAGACTTCAGTGGCACTTTAGCGAAAAATGTTATTGTTTTTTCGAAACAAAAAATTTCCACCAGATAAGAGCAGTATCTCGAGGATTCCTAGGGCCAGCATTTCTCAAACGTTGGTCCGATTATGTCTCTCACTGAGGGGGGTTTCCTCACAAAAAGCACTGTTTTTGGACAAAGCTTCCTAACTGTTGGGCCAACAGTTAGACCAAATTTGGTCTAACTGTGAACCACTTCAAATGAACCACCTCGAGGGGATCTAACTTGTAATTGTAATTTTTCATCACTGTCATCATTGTATGAATATTTTTTGTGAACGGATGAATGCTAGCTTGTGTTTTGAAGCATTTTGGGGTTGAGCAGATTAGAAAAGAGCTATATAAATACAGTGCATTAACCAATACCATTTCCATCACTAGTGGGAGCTTTTTGCAAAAAACACAGTCTTTCGACGGACAATCCCCTACCATAAATTCAATTGTGTCCAAATTGGCTCATATGGATCAACCCAAGGAGTTCTTTCTTGTATATATATATAATTTGACTATAATAGTGCATATTTTCTTTTTTTGTGGAAAACACAGTTTCTCCTATGTAACTTCCCAAACAATAAGTCCAATTGTGTTCAAATTTAGCTCATTTCAATCAACACAAGTAAATCTGTCTTATTTTATTGAAAAGTGACATCATCATGAAATCAAATGAAATACAAGAAAAGGGTGTGAGAATAGAAATAAAACGGCTTAATGCCAATGTCACTCACCCGGAGGAAAAATAAGATAATAATGTGTTTTCTTTAACTGTTCTGATCATTGTGAGATTAGGATCCACAGCGGCGATGATGACAATTTCATTATATCTCCCGTTTTTGGGGATATAATGAAAGAAACACCACCGGGATCTCCTCCTGAATTTTATTTCCTGTGTGGTACCTATATTACTATATCCTGCCTGAACCAAACAACCGTCCTGAGCCACATAGTCACACAAAAACTCCTCACTTTGTTTCAGCTCTGTGCCATCCTGTTTTTCTTCGCTAACGTGTTCCCTCCATCCTGCGCTCGTCCTCTCACAAACTCTGTTTCTGTCGTGTGGTACTGAGCAGCACACCTGTTAAACGACCGACTGTTTGCATGTCATTTGTAGCTGCATAATGCTCCATAGTACGGGGCGATTAGACGAGGGTTGCAGACAGCAGGGCATGAGACTGCTGCTGTAATTCAGGCTTTTTATTCCCCTGATATAAAACTGCTCTCACTTTATGAGAAATCACAGGACGTCCTCTCGTTTATTAATGCTACCTTCACCTTGGAGCGTCCACAGTGGAGCCCATCTGAGCAGCATGTGTAAAACATGGCAGCTGTGGAAGAGAGAGGAGTTGACCGCTCAAAGACAGCATAGTTTTGTCTACGTTCTTCTTGTTCAGTTATTGTTTCACGAAATGTTTGAACGCTTTCATAAACCATTTTAATCATGTTAAAATTCTCGGGTCTCATGATGATTGTTCCACTTGCACCGGGTAAAACTATGGTGGCTGAGACGGTTCATGGAATGAATGCAAAACACAAATGCAAATGTTACCTGGCATTAAAATAATGTAACTAGTGACACAATTAAATGTGAAACACCGTGTTAATGTTGTATTTGCTTAACCTTCCAGTAATTGTAAGAAGTAATATTAAAAACTAAAGATAATTTTTGACTTTTGCATTTGTTGTATGACTTTGAATTCGTGTTGTTTCTTTTCCATTTGTGTTGTGAATTTGTATTTGTGCAGTTGCTTTTGCATTTTAGCGGTGACTTTTGCATTTGCATTGACTTTTACTGCATATCAGACAATTACATTTGAGCTAGTGTAAGTGACAAAGAACTAGCTGGATTCCAACGACTATCTGGATCCACAAAGAAAGCAATGGAAGAATTTCCCATCCTGGGAGCAGCTTGGATCCAATCCAGGAACCGACATGCTTGGATGTTGAATGACCTGTCCTCTGTCGTAGGTGGACCAACACCAGATAAGTCCTGCTCTTCGGAAACTATCCTGACTTCCTCTTTTCCGCCAGACTCTCCAGCTCACTTTGATATCCACCTCCTAATACACTTGAGACATTCTCCTCTCTCCACATTTTCTCCACTGAAAGAAAGTCATCATTGAAGGACAGACACTGCTCCTCCCAAAACACACACACACACACACCAAGAACCACTGTGGAGTCCATTTGGATTTACTTCAAGAGCTGGACTGTGAAATTTGTGTTTGGACTCTTAATTTGATTCTATGAATTTATGGACCCTGAATTGTGATTTATGCTTTTGATTATTCTTATTTAGAGGTAATTTTTAATCTAGTGTAACAAAAGAGATTGTATGCCTCTCTTTTGAATTCATGCTGTGACTTTCACATTCACACAAATGACCTTTTTTAATGCAATCCCTTTTGCATTTGTTTTATGACCTTACATTCATGTTGTTGCTTTTATATTCAAGCTATGACTTCTGCATCTGTGATGACTTTTGCATTCATGCTTTGACTTTCACAGTCATAACATGACCTTTGTATTCATGGAGCTTTTGCAGTCTTGTGAATACCCTCAAACACTGTATAAATCATATTTTGCCAGATGCTGAAAATTCTGGGAAAATCCTTAAAAAAAACCCACAAAATATATTTTATTATATTTTCGTGGCTTAAAAATATAATAAAATATTTGTATAGCATAACTGTAAAATTATACTACTGTGACCAGCTAAAATCATTTGGAAGCGATTACAACATGATGCTGTGCTAGTGACCCATATTTATAGCCGTTAGTTCTTTTGTCGCTAGACATGTTTATTTTGCACAAACGCAATATATCATTATTCCTGGGGATTTTACAGTGCCAGAAAGCAAGACAGTGGCTCAGTGGCAAGTTTTTAAATAGTTTATTGCAATTTAGGCATATGGTGTTAGAGTAGGGTGCTGAGACTTGCGGCTGGTCTGTGATCTGAAGCAGAGCTCAGTCTGAGAAACTGGCTGGGCAGGTTGGCTGAGGTGGCTGGAGGAGGTTGGCAGCCGTCCACAAGGATGAGCCATGCCTTGATGCGCACACACTCAAACACTAAAAGCGGTGAAGCGGCGAGAGGAGCAGAGGAAACAAGCCCTCGAGGGAGAGATACCATAACAATTATAGGGACAATATTTATTAATAATTGAACACCTTGTCTTCTAGTTCCCTTCTAAAATCCCCAAGTTACAATCCTGAATTTTTGTAAACTTCTCACTTAAGGGCACATCAATTCATAGAGGATTTGGTAAATGTCATATATGAGAGAGAGAGAGAGAGAGAGAGAGAATCTTTTGGATTATCTGCACCTTCACTTTTTTTCCTCTTTGTCTCATTTCATGGCAGCTGCACAAGTTCATAGCAGTATTTATGGATCCATCGCTTAATGCTGTGCATGACACATGCATGCATGGCCAGAAAGCACCTCTTGCAGCCATGTTTTGCAAGGGTTGATTCATCCATGTTTATAATAATACATTTCATGTTTTCTTAAACTTTAATTTTACCAGGAAGAAGACTCCTAGTCTTTCATGCAGGTTAGCCCAAGCCGAAAGAGTAGCATTAAAGTAAGTGGTTCATAAGGACAAAACAAGGGTAAAACAATTTTTTTTTAAAAAGTCCATAAAGAAACCTGCAAATTACATCAGATTAATGAATTTTCCACTGTTTAGTTGCACAACATTTGCACCCAGTAGTCTAGTAGTGCTTCCATTAATGTATACGCTCTACAGCACTGTGTTTGTTTTTACCGCCTTAAAAGTGTCATTTCTCTTTCACTTCACCTCAAACTGACATTTTTCGACACACTACTCCATTGCAGTGCGGACAATCTCTTCTCCCTTCACTCACCGTCTCTGCAACGCCATGTGACATCTTATGACAATCCCCTATGCCTGTAGTTTGTGTCTGCATGGGGGAGGACATGAATCAATGAACAAGCCCTGACCACTGAACTGTAAAGTCTTCAGGTATCCTGTGGGGACAGTACTGAAGGGGCATGAGCAAGAGCACAGGGATGAGCCACCAATCAGATCAGCTGGTTATCCCGCATATTGTGACAGTTTAAGGTGACCTGCATCAACTTTACGTAACCGAGAGGTACAAGATCATCCTAACAATCCCTATGGGCAGATTTTAAATTGTAGATCTCAAGTATTTAGATTAGATTAGATTAGATAACCTTTATTAGTCCCACAATGGGGAAATTGCAGGGTTACAGCAGCAGAGCATGTTACAGAATAAAATACAGAATAAAATA
>VRLP01008664.1:0-15801 GCA_009660295.1 Lophius piscatorius
CATCATCTCATCTTATTTTACATCATCTCATCTCATCTTATTTTACATCATCTCATCTTATTTTACATCATCTCATCTCATCTTATTTTACATCATCTCATCTCATCTTATTTTATATCATCTCATCTTATTTTACATCATCTCATCTCATCTTATTTTACATCATCTCATCTTATTTTACATCATCTCATCTTATTTTACATCATCTCATCTCATCTTATTTTATATCATCTCATCTTATTTTACATCATCTCATCTCATCTTATTTTACATCATCTCATCTCATCTTATTTTACATCATCTCATCTCATCTTATTTTACATCCTCTCATCTTATTTTACATCATCTCATCTCATCTTATTTTACATCATCTCATCTTATTTTACATCATCTCATCTCATCTTATTCTAATATGAGATGATCTCAGGTCAGATGTGAGAGCTGTAAAAACCTGACTGTAAAAACCTGACTGTAAAAACCTGACTGTAAAAACCTGACTGTAAAAACCTGACTGTAAAAACCTGACTGAAGGCTGAACTCGATTGGATGTGTAAATAGATTTGATGACAGCTTTGACAGCTGGCTCCGCCTCCACGAGGGTCAGGACGAATTATGACCTTGGTTCTGCTGCCGACCCAACGAGAAGAACCGGAGAAGAACTTAATTTACTGGAGGGTTTTTTAAAGAGGAACAGATAAATGAATAATAAGATTTAAAGATTTGTTATTCCTCTTAGTTTAGTTAAGAATCCAGCTGCACTGTAAAAGAAATCTTCTCAAATCAACTCTTTATTTCTTATTTTTCTTATTTCACGCTGCAGGATTTGACATCGTCTTTAGGTTAAAGATCGTAAAAACCCGACATGAGCCGGGCTTTATTCTGCAGCTTCAGTCTAACAGGAACAAAGTCTGACTTAATCTCAGCTCACCGCGGATTTGTTGTGTTTATTTCTTTCCTCGTAGGGAAACGTACAAACGGACCACCTGGAAGAATTCCAGAACGGTTCCGGTTCTGCTGCGGGACCATCAGGATTTAATGCTTATTTAAAATCCGTCGTCTCGACGTGTTTCTTTTTATTTCTTCTCCGATCTTCATCCAACGTCCAAACTGTGACTTTAGAGAGGAGGCAGTAAAACACGGCGCCGCTCGCCTTTCATGTTTGAACAGAACATGAGCTCAGCAGAACCCGGGCTCACGGGTCAGAACATCCCGCCTCAGACGACATGTTCTGTGTAGAGAAAAGGAAAATTCAGCTTCGAGGCAGAACCGAGATTTAAAAGAGTCTTTAATAAATAATGAATAATAAATAATGAATAATGAATAATAAATATAATAATGAGGCGACCCGGCCCGAGGGTTCTGAGGGAGGAGACATTTATGACTCTATCTCCTTAAACAAACGGTTCTTTGGTTTTTTCTTTATTGGAGTTGAAGAAGTTTAAAGATCTTCATTTGGGTAAATTAGAGAAAAGTTAATTTAACATTTAACATTTAACATTTAACATTTAACATTTAACCCTCCGGTGTCTGAGAGGAGATTCTGTTTAAAGAAATGTTTTACTAACTAATCTTCAGGATTTGATCCAAACCGTAAAAAACATCTGTGAGTGAAAAAACTCAAAACCAGGATTTTATTTTATTCAGGTAGAATTTTTCCTGCTTCTGGAGAATTTAGACGGAATTAATGATAATTATAATAACAGTAATAATAAGAATACAAATAATCATAATTATAATAACAGTAATAATAAGAATACAAATAATCATAATTATAATAACAGTAATAATAAGAATACAAATAATCATAATTATAATAACAGTAATAATAGTTACAATAGTAATAATAATAACTGTAATAATAGGAATAAATAATAATCATAATTATAATAACTGTAATAATAGTTACAATAGTAATAATAATAACAGTAATAATAGGAATAAATAATAATCATAATTATAATAACTGTAATAATAGTTACAATAGTAATAATAATAACTGTAATAATAGGAATAAATAATAATTATAATTATAATAACAGTAATAATAAGAATACAAATAATCATAATTATAATAACTGTAATAATAGTTACAATAGTAATAATAATAACAGTAATAATCATGATTATAATTATAATAACAGTAATAATAGGAATAAATAATAATTATAATAAAATAATTATAATTATAATAATAATAAATAATAATAATACATTTAATTTATAATGCACTTTACATTTTGATGAAATCTCAAAGTGCTAATAACAGTAATAATAAGAATACAAATAATCATAATTATAATAACAGTAATATTAGGAATAAGAATAACAGTAATACTCATGATAATAATTATAATAGTAGTTATAATAATAATGATAATTATAAATAACAGTAATAATAGTAATAAGATGAGAAAGAAAGATTATTTGTCACAACTGGGACTTCTTGCACATCTGAAAGTATTTTTCTTATTTTTACAGCCACCTTTTAAAAGACAATAAGAAAGGACTTTATGTTAAACTGTTTCATCTTTCTGGTCGTGTTCGTCTGAACTGTAAGGAGATGAAAGGAGTTGAAACATTGACTCAGTGGAATATTTGCATGAAATAGAAGTAAAACCTAGAATAAAGAAGAAGTTGATGTTTTGCACATTAAATAAAATGTGACTAAATAATGAGGTCATAATGTTTTGGCGGAGCTGTGAGTCGTGGAGAATCGCGCAGTCCTCAGATTCCAGTGACCCCTCTGGGGTCAGAGGTCGCACCTTGACCCCAAGTCAAACTCTAACTCTTCTTCTGTTCACTGATAGTGAACAGAAAAGTGAAAAATAAAGTTTTCAAACCAGAGGGTTACACTGTAAAACATTTCTTTATGTGTTTTACGGTAAAATACTGTCGGCTGTGGTTTCCACAATAAAAAACAGGGACTTTGTAAAACTTTTACAGTAAATTCCCATGAAAGAACATTAAAATGATTTTTACAGTATTTTTACATCTCGTTACCGTAGAAACAACGGTACCATCGTACCAAATGTTTTACTGTCAAATGAAATGTCCAAACGAGTCAAATAATAATAATAATAATAATACATTCAGTTAGACGGAAAATTTTTACGGTATTATTCCATCGCATTAATTAATCCAGTCAGTTTTTACAGTGTAGGTTTTTCCTAACAAAAACACTAGCATGGTTCGAAGCCAAACGGCCGTGACCTCTGACCCCAGAGGGTTGAACCGTCTCATGCTGCTTGATAACCACTGTAATTCTCTCGCTCCTTTAAACCCCGCCCCCTTCCAGACGCCGAGTGGATTGCCCACAGTGAACAGCTATGTCACAGCGCCCAGCATCCCTCCCTACCCCCCTCCCACCCGAGCGTCACCCTACACGGGGTCCAGCGCCATCACCTCGGCCTCTGTGACCGGACCCACGTGGCAGCCGGCCAATGGCAGTGCTCTATCTCCCCGCAGCTGTGACATCACCACGCCTCTGGCCTTCAAGAGAACGGCGGCCGGCCGCGACACCATCCACCAATTCACCGCTGCGGCGCTGTGACGCCCCGCCGGGACTTCATCTCACTCCTCTTCCTCTGCAGGAAGGACTCATGTATTTGCGGCTGAAGGAATTAAAAAACGTAGCGAAGGAAAGGACGCCACTCTTCTCTGATGGGTTAGCAGCAAGCTAACGGGCTAAAAGACGCCGCCAAAGACGCGGGGATGAAAACGTGGAGGGTGTTTGTTTATGTTTTCACCTGTTTGTTTATTCTTTATTTTGTGTCTAAAATGTAGCGTGTCTGCACGAACTCCAGAGACTTTATTTATTAGATGTCCACTGTAAAAAAAATCCTTCTAATTTACAGTAAAATACGGGCGGCTGTGGTTGTCAGAATTTTACTGTAAAAAATATGGTGACGGTGTAAAAATGTCTGTAAAGGTCAAACATGTAAACGTAAACCTGTTCATTTACGTAGTTGATGACAAACGTTGACAGTAAATTACAGTAAATTCAGACTTTTCAAGTTCACAAATACATACCGTATTTTTAGCGTCTTTTTTCTGTAGAAATGATGGGATGTTCCTGCTAAACGCTTCAAGCTGGTCATCGCAGTTTTCATAGGAGTCAAATCTGTACTTTTACGGTATTCCCCGTAACGTTTGATGTTTCTGTTCGTTTTTTCACGGTAAAATTCTGCGTTTTCCACACTGACAGTAAAAAATGAAGTTATTTACTGTTTGTTTATTTAAGACGTTCTTGGTAAACAAGAACGTCTGTTTTTTTTCCACAGACATGTTTTACAGTGTACTGTTTTATTTAATGTTCCTGTAAATATACAATCCATCCCGTGTTTTAGTGGAGCCCTACTGTGACGTGTCGCACAAGGTCACCATATCTTTGACGGGAAACTTCTGGCAACTACAACTGTCGGTATTTTACTGTAAATTTGACAGAATTGTTTTTACAGTATAAGGTACGTTGAATGAAGTGCGATGATCATCTCCACGCACGTTTCACGCAGAGTTGGCTTTTGCTGTTGGAGTCACCACCAATGACAAATGTTGCACAATGAGATTGAATGTATCTGATTAAATTGTTTGGGCTGTTATCAGGTCGAATCCCGGCTGTTTTTTTTGAATCCACTCCGGCGGCTACGCTAACGTGGCGCCGCTTTGCAAGAGCGAGAACTGCTTTCCATAAACGACACGTAGGAGCGTGCTCAGAGCGGGATGGCGAGCTTCACGGCTCGTTGGCGAGGTCAACAGACGCGCTCCGGTTTGAATGTCCTGGTCGTTTAGGTACACTGTAAAAAATAAGTTACTTGTTTGAGGAACACTCCCTTCGACTGGTGACAACTAAAAGATGTATCTACAACCAAAGAAGTTACTGTGAAGTATTTAATTTGAGTTTCTGTAGTTGAATTAAGTTCTTTAAGCTCCTTTTGTTTTTACAGTGTAGAACTGGAGCCCACAGAGATAAAATAGACCTTTGGAAATCCTTCAAATCTTTTTTTTCTACTTCTACCTTCATAAAATCTAAGATTAAAACAGTGAATAAGTATGTGTTTATTATTGGTGGTAAAAACCGGACGTTTGACGACTAATACTACACTGTAAAAAGATGATTTCTGGTGGTTTAAAAACAGGACTCGCCCTAGAGGAACCATTAAATAAAATGTCTTCAGTTTAAACTTTAGACTCGATAATATTTCATTTGATGGTGTTACCAGTTAACACAATCTTTTTTTACAGTGTACCCGCCGGTCAAACCGGTGGATTTTAAAGGCGGATCAAACATCCGACAACTTTTGTGAACAGATGGACTTTATCACAACAACAAATAAACAAATAAACAAATGAGGAGCTGATGAAATTAATCTACACTGCAAAAACTTCATCAAGTTCACTCGCGTCGTCTCCATCTTCACCGCCATAAAAACATCAAAACAAACACATTCAATCATTTTCCCCTTTTATTAAGTTTTTAACTTTTGACAGGACTGACGATGTTTACACTGTAAAAATAATGGGAACAGAATAGAAGCCAGATTTTCTCCTGTGACGAAGGTGAGATCATTTATGAGGAAGACTTTGTTTACAGTGTTAGGGTTAAAGGTTAAAAGAAGATTTCTTCTTTTCTTAACTTGAAGGAGCAGAAATGTAGAAAACAGAATGAAGGAGGTGAATGATGAAGACCTCCTCTGAGGCTTCTTCACCCGTGAACACACGAGGTCTTCTCGCCGTCCTGCTGAGAAGGAGGAGTCTGAAGATCGCCGCCGCGTTTCAGCCGCTTTTACCAAATTATTTTATGAAATCTTCAATCCGACGTTTGATGTCCTTCAATCAAAAATCAGCTTCATTTAAAGTTCAGCCTCTCCTGAAACCTGCCGGATCCTTTCATGGGGGTGACGGAGGAAGGGTGGGGGTGACGGAGGAAGGGTGGGGGTGACGGAGGAAGGGTGGGGGTGACGGAGGAAGGGTGGGGGTGACGGAGGAAGGGTGGGGGTGACGGAGGAAACGTGGTAACAGGAAACAGAATGTGTTGAAAACATCGTGTTCATCAAAATATAATAATAATAAAAATGTAACTCTAAACATTTAGTTTATAGAAACTAACAATTTATTTATTTATGTATTTATTTATTTACGTTAGCGTGTAAACACATTCAATATTTGATATGATGATGATGATGATATAGAGGAAGGGTTCTTCTTTAACTTTAACACTTATGATCAAACAATGACGCGGCGTCTGGTTCTCCGTGTGACAGTTTGAAAATCTGCTGAGTCATGAAGAAACAATCAGACCCGACTGACGGACGTTTCCTCTCCGTCGCACGGATCCAGATGAACCGGGTCAGGATCCAGATGAACCGGGTCAAGATCCAGATGAACCGGGTCAGGATCCAGAGTTCTGATGAAGAGGGTTTGGGCGTTCCCTCTCGCAGTAGGACCACAAACTTCCCGCGTGACCATGTGACTGTTTTCCATCATAGAAACGGGTTCATCTGAAGATAGGAGGAAGAGGAATCCTCCTCTTCGGGTGCCGTGGTCGTGGTGTTCTGGAGCCGTCAGGAATGGACCCATTAGCCCGGCGGGCGCGGCGGCCCCTGCGGCGGGGTGGAGTCCAGCCACAGAGTCACAAACAGGCTGCGGTTGGAGGTCGTCAGTCATGTGACCCCGCAGCCACAACACAGGCAAACATGGCCGACTGGGCGCCTTCATTAGGAGGGAGAGGAGCGCCGGTCGGTTTGATGGGGAGAATCAAATAAACGCCGTCTGTCTGGAACAAAGATCCACGCCCTTAACCCTGGACGGAGGCGAGGGTTAGGGGCCTCCGTCGAGGGTCACGTTCTCAGTCACATCTGAGAACGTGACTAAATGTTGCTCCGCCCCCTCGCTAAAGATCGGACGCCACTAAATCTCAGAATGCCGCCGCAGAGATGACACCATCAGTCGGGCGAAATCAGCAGATACCCAGACGGTTCTACGGGTTAGCATGCTAGCAAACTTCTTTTCAACAGGCTAGCATGTTAGCAATAGCTGTTTTCAATACGCATTTTCTACAGTATAATAAGTTCGCATTAGCTGATTCTGAGTTGGTCAATTAAGAATGAGATGTTTCCAAGAGACTAGCAACTTAACACTCACCATGTTAGATGTTAGCATTAGCTAGTATTTCGTTTGTTGTTTGCAACAGGCTATTCTGTTATCATTAGACGTTTTCAATACGTTAGCATGATAGCATAAGTTTTTAGCGTTATTTGTTATCTTCTAGTTAGTGTGTTAGCTCTAGTTGTCAGCATCAGTTGTTTTCCAAATGGTCCCTATACTAGACATGATAATGTGGGCGTGTCTCTTTAGGTGCTACATGCTAATACAAGTCCCGTCCTTGCTGCTCTGATGAGCAGAGGCTTGTTGCGAGTGTTTGTGTTCAAACACGGAGGTGAAAGCTGAGGCCGGTGTGACAGATTTCAGCTCACCTGCTGTTTTACATAGTCTTACCTGCAACCCCCCCCCCCCCCCTGCGCGCAACAGCGTAAACAGTCCCCCCGAGTCAACAGCGCCTCATTTGACTTGGAAAGCGATCCTCCCGGCATCCAGTGGTCACGGACCGTTGCTCAGGGATCTCTGACCGTAAGTGAACCACATCACAGGGACGTGATGATACACTGGCCGCCGTCGCCGCCAGCACCATCCATCACAGACAGTAAATGATGGCGGCTGAAGAAGCCATTAGACGCCTCCAGAACTTTCTGCTGACTCATGACACCATATAGAACCGCAGTCGGCTTCATTTACACCAGTGCTTTCAAAAAAGTCTCTCTCTGTCCCTCACTCTTTGTTTATCACTCCTCACTCTTTGTTTATCACTCCTCACTCTTTGTTGATCACTCCTCACTCTTTGTTTATCACTCCTCACTCTTTGTTTATCACTCCTCACTCTTTGTTTGTCACTCCTCACTCTTTGTTTATAACTCCTCACTCTTTGTTTATCATTCTTCACTCTTTGTTTATCACTCTTCACTCTTTGTTGATAACTCCTCACTCTTTGTTGATCACTCCTCACTCTTTGTTTATCACTCCTCACTCTTCGTCACTCACCCCTAACCCTGTGTCACTCACTCCTGACTATTTGTTACACACTGCTCACTCTTTGTTTATCACTCCTCACTCTTTGTTTATCATTCATCACTCTTTGTGTATCACTCCTCACTCTTTGTTGATCACTCCTCACTCGTTGTGTATCACTCCTCACTCTTTGTTGATCACTCCTCACTCTTCGTCACTCACTCCTAACCCTGTGTCACTCACTCCTGACTATTTGTTACACACTGCTCACTCTTTGTTTATCACTCCTCACTCTTTGCCACTCACTCCTCAATCGTTGTCACTCATTTCTCACTCTCTTTGTCACTCACTCCTTGTTACTCACTCCTCACTCTTCGTCACTCACTCCTCACTCTTTGTCATTCACTCACTCCTCTCTCTCTTCCCCTTAGAGCTCCGCCCACTCAGACGGAGGACCTGCTGGAGGTTTCCTCCTGTTAGAGTCGGTCTCTTCTCTCCTCTTGTAGAAGAAGTCTCCATCATCTCTCCTTGGATCTTTGAATAAACTTTTCTCTTCTTCTCGCTCCTTTTCCTTTCTTTCTTTTTTAAACACAGACACGTTTGGATTTAATGAGTCAGACTTTTTCCAACTCCTCGTCCAATCAGAGCCTCGCCGTCGGGCGCGGCGTGACACAGAGCAGAGACGTGTGCGTTCCTGACGACCGCCAGAGTGTTTTCTTAACGTCTTGGAGCGTCGAGGTGAGCAGAACCTCTTAGAAAAATCAACGCCGCTCGGAAAATCTCAACACGTCTGGTTCCAAGCGTGACGCTTTTTCAACACGTCCCTAAAATCCTGCATCCTAATCAGCAGCCTGACGGCGAGCGTCTCTGGAGACACTCGCCGCTGACGGGACGCAGAGACAGGCTCCAGGAATCTTAGCCCGTTCCTCCTGGAGACACGGACCTCCGGTTCTGGAATATTACCGGGTTCAGCAGCTGCCGCCTTCCTTCAGAACCACAGAAGGTCTCTGGTGTTCAGGTCATGTGACTCTGGAACGTTCTGCCGCGGGTTGAGAGGCCGAGGTCACATGGCGGCGGTTGGTGGCTGTCGGGAGGATTTGCTGGATTCCTGGCGGTCGACAACGATGGACGACACGCGGACTTCTTCAAGTCCAGGACTTCCTTTGGACGGAACCTACTGGCCATTGTGCAGACGGTTTTGTGCTTGGGGGGTTCTGCTGGCTGGTGCCGGGCCTGGGGACATTATTCTATGACAGCAGACATCAGCTAACTTTAGCAATGATAACTAAATGAAGCTAACTTTAGCAGTGATAGCTGACATTAGCCAACTTTACTATGATAATTAAATTGAGCTAACTTTAGCGATGATAGCTAACCCTAGTTAACCTAGGCAGTAATACCTGGTGTCACTGACAGGTGACCTTGGCAACCAGATAATCAATGTTAGCATTTCAAGCGTCAATGGTTATAATGTTACGGCTGGAATATTTGGGATTTTTAAAGTCAGGATCAGATCTTCACGGTTTCGGATTCCGATTAGCATGAAACGGTGGCTATGTGCCAGCTGCTACCAGGTGAGAACCACAGGTGTGTGAGGAGGGGGGTGGAGGAAGAGGAGGAGGTGAAGCTCCCAGAGACAAACACAAACACCCAGAGTGAGGAAGAGTATCCGTCTTTATTTGTTAGCGATGTTTCTCTACATGTTAAAAGTTGAGATTATAAAATAGTTGGTACAGTGAGAGGCGGGACTTAGAAATGTCATTCATGCATAGTAACGCCACGCCCCCGAGGCTCAGTCTGGTCATGTGACCACAGGATAACTGGCGATCAAGCAGGCATTGAACCTTCAGCAGACGCCCCGAGGGAGCAGCTTGAAGGAACGCAGATGTCTCCTTCAACATCCAGCTGGACATTCAGGGTCACGAAGGTCATCCAGAACCTAAAGTTCAGCTGAACCCAAACGCTTCAGGACAAAAACGGCGCCGCAGCGTTCTGCTAACCCGCTGAAAGAGACTAGTTTAAAAGAACAATCATGAGTCCGTATGGTTCTCACAGCAAACTCATCGGAGAACATCCTTATATTTGTTATTAACATGCTAAGCTAAAAGTGTTAGCACGCTACACTGTCCCAGGGCTTCTTTGGGTAAATGAATGATTATCTTTACTGATAGCAAATATTACGTAGCTTAAAATATATACCAACCAACATGAACTAACTTAACTGATGATAGCAGACATTAGCTAACTTAACTGATGATAGCAGACATTAGCTAACTTAACGGATGATAGCAGACATTAGCTTACTTAACTGATGATAGCAGATATTAGCTAACTTAACGAATGATAGCAGATATTAGCTTACTTAACTGATGATAGCAGACATTAGCTATCTTTAGAGATGATAGCTGGGATTAGCTCACAATGAGAGCTAACATTAGCTACCTTAACCTTGTGATAACTGACACTAGCTATCGGATTCAGAAAGTTGCGACGCTGTTTTAAAACTGTCCCGAATTTCCTTCAGTTTCTTTTTTTCGTAGAAAACTACTTCAAAGGCACTTTATCACAAACAAAGAATCTTCTTCCTGTTGATCTCTACAAAATAAAATAAAATTCCATTTAATAGTACTGTGTGGGCGGAGTTTATTTGGACTGACCTGAGCTAGCACCTACAAGAACGTCAGTCACATCTAAGAACTTTAATAAGTTTCTACGCGACTGTAAGGAGGAGCTAAAACCTCGAATAGAAGCTAAAATAAAACAGGAAGTTTATAGTTGTGATTAAAAGAAAAATCGTATGTACGTTGCTTGGAGATTATTTAATGAAAGACTATTCACGTGTTCACAGTCACATCCTAACGTATGACCAACTATGACATCACACCCAGAAGAAATGCTTTTATTGCGAAGATCCTGACAGGAAGTAGGTGCGTCGTCGCAGACGATAATGCCGGAACCTTTACGCGCTTCCACGATGTAACGAAGTTTGGTTGTCATGTTGACAACGATGACTGAATGTGCCGCTCAATTAACATAATTAGCATTAATGTTAACATTTAGAAACGTGGAGGGAATGACATCAAAGGGTCGTTTGGAGGCTTTACGAGGAAATAACGTATTTGGGTCACGATGAAAACTTTACCGTATCGGTTTCCTACTATTTGGTTATTCTCAAGTACATGTATATATACACGTGTATATATATATACACGTGTATATATATATACACATGTATATATATATACATGTGTAGATATATATACACATGTATATATATCTACAGAAATACTTTTACCGTTACTTTAACCAGTTGCTGGGATCAAGTCCGTATGTTACATTTCTATGCATGAATGCTAATCATGCTAATAGCCTAGCGTATGTAAGTTAGCGGCGGGCATGTTTACATTTAGGGGTCCATTTATGTTGCAGGACAGACGGCTGTCAGCGGGACATGAAGGAGACGGGTGGTGTTGTCGATGTGACATCACAAATACTGCATCTGTTCTTAATTCCTGAGAGACTTGATTCTAAAAGTATTCTAACGCTGATTGGTTCTGTTCTTTCACAGCATCGGTCACATGTTCGGTCAGGTGTCACATGTTCGGTCAGGTGTCACGTGTTCGGTCAGGTGTCACGTGTTCGGTCAGGTGTCACGTGTTCGGTCAGGTGTCACGTGTTCGGTCAGGTGTCACGTGTTCAGTCAGGTGTCACGTGTTCGGTCAGGTGTCACGTGTTCGGTCAGGTGTCACATGTTCGGTCAGGTGTTTGGCGTCGGCTGAGGCTCGCTGGAGGGTTTCCTGTTGATGTTCCTGTTTACCAGTTCTTCTGCAGCCACCCGGACACGTACTCATAAACCAGTAGCATCACGGCGCCACCTGCAGCCGCAAGGAGGAGACCCATACGTGAGTGGGCGGGGTTTAAGTTTGATGGACATACGGAAACAAGTCTGAAACGTCTGACTGACTGTGATTGAAGGCCGTCAGGTAAACAAACAACATGGAGACAACAAGCCTGTAGAGCCATTGCTAGCCAAAAGCTGCTTCTAGCTGTTAACCACTATAAGCTAATTGTAAATTGATTCTACCTGCTATAAAGCTAACAGCTAGCTGCTACTAGCTACTAATTGCTACTAGCTGCTCACTGCTAGGTAATAGCAGTTAATAAATGATACTAGAGGCTAATTAGTACTGGTGGGTAACTGCTGCTAGCTATAACTGCTAGTAGCTGCTAAATGATACTTGCTACTAACGATTGTTTTGAGACCTGAGGGACGTTCATAGAAGCTCGATGCTGATTGGCTCTCGGGTCACGTATGACCTGAATCATACGACACAGACATTTACGCGTCTTCGCACTGACTAACTGCTTTATGTTAAATATTTGCGTTGCGTTCGCGTGAAAACATTTGAGGGTTCTGAGGACAGGTTCTGGTGGAGTCAGAACTTTTCTTCTCACCTGGTCCGAGCCTCATGATCTTTGGCACCAAACCCTTGTAGAGCGCCAGGTACCTGCGGGAAACAGCCAGACGTTAACGTCGCTCAGCGGCGCCGGAAAAACGTTCCTTCAGTTCAACCGAACCCGATCCAAAGTTCCACCCAAACTCCTGGATCCAGAATCTAAGTTTCCTGGAGCAGCCAATCATTTCGATCTGGTGGATCAAGATCTTTATTTGGATCTACAGAAACTCTGGACCCGGTCGGACTCGACCACAGAAACGTTAGTCACAAGGAAATGTACGATTTTTCCCCGAGAAAATTATACAAATGATTAAAAAAAGCCTTTAACGATAAAAACTCTGGCCCCGCCCCTTCATCCTGATCCACGCCCAAGATTCATGAAGTTTTATGGAACTCAGTTCCTCCGTTTTATCCTGCTGACGGATCTACGAACAAACGGACTGTAATAGTAGCAAGCAGCCACAACATTACAACCACTGACAGGTGGAATCAGTGGTTGTAATATTACCTGTCTGACATACAAATCTGTCAACGGAGACAAGAACATCTCTCAGCAGTTCAAAGGTCAGTTTGAACAGTTAGATCAATAATGAAGAAGTTTAAAGAGACTAGAGATGTTAGACATCAACCTGGAAGAGGACGTGTCTGCAAACTGACCCCACACACTGTGAGGAGGATGGTTGGACTGGATAAAGACTCTCCAAGGATCACAGCTAGAGAGGTCAGAGGTCAGATGAGACCAAAGTAGAGTTTTTTGGTGACAAGCATCTAAGATGGGTGTGGCCTAGCAAGAAAGAAAGCCATAGAGAAAAGTCCCTCATACCCACTGTGAAGTCTGGTGGTGGATCTCTGATAATGTGGGGCTGTTTTTCTTCCAAAGGCTCTGGACATCTTGTTCAAACATGTCCCTGGGAAACAGGAACGCCCCGGGGGGCGACTGCTAACATAACAGAGGTCTTCCCTTGGTTCTGCCATGACCATCCCAGTCACCTGACCCAAACCCAACAGAACAGAACCTGAAGGAGGTGGAGAGGTTCTGTATGAAGGAATGGTCCCCAGACCTCATCACAGACACCAGAAGGAGACTCAGGCTGTTGCTGTGGCTGAAGGGGGCGGAGCTAAGTATTAAATGCAGGGTCGTTTTGGAGGAAAAACCATATTTTTCAACGTTTGGATTAAATGATGTCACTGAGGTCAGAGGTTTGGGTTCTGTGAGTGTTTGAAGACCAGAAGTTCAGACACTTAAGACGTTTCTGTGCGTCTCATTTTCCGAGGGGTGCCATTAACTCTGGAGGGGGTCCGGCCCCGGCAGAGGAGAGGCTCTCTCCGGTCGGCCCTTCACTCCTGCTGCTGTCTTCAGGCGGCCGTGTTTCGGTCGCGGTCCAACGTCCAGCGGCGGCGAGCCTCCGTCCTTTAATGCGTTCAAGGTGATCGGTGGCTGCCTGCCTCCGCCAAGTGCTCCCTGTCCCGCTCCCTGCCCCCGCCACTCATGGCGTTAATAAGGCTCGACCCACTTCCTCCCTGGCCCTCTGTCTGATTAGATTGACCCGTGGAGCGCCGCGCGGCTCGTTAGGGTCTGCTTAACGACGTCTCCCATCGGGACCACTAATTAGCTGGGACTGTGTTGTGTTAGAGCGGGGGACTGGATGTGGCGGCGGGGGCACCCTCCACGCACCCCTGCGACGACGGTGCAGCAGCAGCGCCGCGGGCCCCTGCGTCCACTAACTACAAACATGTCGCCGGCCCTGGTGGAGCGGGGCGGAGCGGCGCGGGGGGGGGGAGGGAGTGGAAAGCCCCCGGGGGCGACTGCTAACACAACAGAGGTCTTTCCTTGAAGCTTCCACTCAGAGCCGTCGTTCGGCGAGGTTTGAAATATGTTAGCGTTTACTGTACCTCTGACAGACTGCAGAAATGTGCGATCCCACACGAGGGGGAACCGAGCCCAGAATGTCTCCAGTTCCTTTCAGCGCCGCATCAAAAACCCCGCGTGGAAACAGGAAACCCACAGCACACAATCAGAACCAGCTAAGGTGTAGCTGCAGCTGGAATAATTTGTCTTTCCTGACAGGCACTTTGGCCGATAACCAACTATCAATTGCTAACAAAGCAGACAAAGTGCCTCATTAATCCCTGACAGTGGCAGCTTGTTCGTACCCTTCCTCGCGGTACACCAGGGCCATGCTCTGGAAGCAGGTGCGGTACTTGATCTCGCCCGGCACGGGCTGGGGGCCTTGGATGCGGCTCTTGGCCACGTCGAAGGGAATGTTGACGCAGGAGGAGATGGTCCCGGACACCAGGCCGATGGTGAACTTCCTCAGGAACTCCAAGGTAGGGTCCTGGTGAGGAAGAGGAGAGAAGCATCAGAAAATCAGTTCACCCGTAAATATCCAGAACCCAAAAGACCCCCTTCAAAAATAAGTAAAGATAAATACTGAAAACAAGGTGCTTTTACTTTGAAATAAAAAACAAATACTGAACACGACATGCTTTTACTTTGAAATAAGTAACAAAACAAAAGAATCAAAGGGCTTTTATTTGTATGTAAGTTAAAAAGATCTACTTAAAACTAAGTTCTCTTGTTTGAAAAAACAAAACAAAACTGAAAACAAGGTGCTTTTACTTTGAAGGAGTAAAACATTTTCTTGTTAAACATTCGTGGAAAAGACAAAATAATTAGATAAGAGATCAAAAATCTGGGTTCGATCTATATTTTACTCGTTTTAGGAAACGTCTAAGGCGGTAAAACTAAGATTTATTTCTACTTCCACCTCCAAAGTAGTTTTTGTGAGTAAACATGTAAACATCCTCACTATTAAAGGATCTAATGTTATAATCTGATTATAAATGGATCCACAAGCATTTTTACTGAAACATTAATAATGAGGTGGTCCGACGGTCGGCTTTGATGCTTTGATGTCCTGGTATGTTCACTCAAAGGTTTTCACATGAAACGGTGACCAGGAGCTGCACTTTGACCCCGTGTGACGTGACGGCGCCGTTTAAGGGGTCCTGGAAATATGTTCTGACCCGTCTGGATCAGAGGAGAACTTCAGACAGAAGAGGATGGTCCTCAGATCCTCAGAGACAGAAGAGGATGGTCCTCAGAGACAGAGGAGGATGGTCCTCAGATCCTCAGAGACAGAGGAGGATGGTCCTCAGAGACAGAAGAGGATGGTCCTCAGAGACAGAAGAGGATGGTCCTCAGAGACAGAAGAGGATGGTCCTCAGATCCTCAGAGACAGAGGAGGATGGTCCTCAGAGACAGAAGAGGATGGTCCTCAGA
>VRLP01008665.1:5000-12500 GCA_009660295.1 Lophius piscatorius
GGTTGGTTAGATTGTTTGATGGTTGGTTGGTTAGATTGTTTGATGGTTGGTTGGTTGGTTGGTAGGTTGATTGGTTGGATGGATGGCTGGATGATTGATTGTATTGTTGGTTGGTTGGTTAGATTGTTTGATGGTTGGTTGGTTGGTGGGATGGTTGGTTGGTTGGTTGGTTGGTTAGATTGTTTGATGGTTGGTTGGGTAGATTGTTTGATGGTTGGTTGGTTGGTTAGTTGGTTGGTTAGATTGTTTGATGGTTGGTTGGTTAGATTGTTTGATGGTTGGTTGGTTGGTGGGATGGTTGGTTGGTTGGTTGGTTAGATTGTTTGATGGTTGGTTGGTTGGTTGGTTGGTTGGGTAGATTGTTTGATGGTTGGTTGGTTGGTTAGTTGGTTGGTTAGATTGTTTGATGGTTGGTTGGTTAGATTGTTTGATGGTTGGTTGGTTAGTTGGTTGGTTGGCTGGTTAGATTGTTTGATGGTTGGTTGGTTGGTTAGTTAGTTAGTTAGTTAGTTAGTTGGTTAGATTGTTTGATGGTTGGTTGGATGGATGGATGGATGGTCTGTTGATTGTATTCCTTTAGCCTTTTGTAAAACTCTAGGGTTAGGGTTAGGGTTACCCTATCCTACAAACAGCAAACACGGAGTCGAGATCTCAGAGTCACCTGATTAATATTAAGAATGGATCATGATCATCTGAATAGTTTCATCATACGATGCGTTCCAGAGGGAGGTCATCTGTGGTCACTCCCACAGGCACTGAAGCAAAGACCCTCCTGCTGGTTGCATTTACCGCACATATCAGAGATCTTATGATGACATGGGTCCAACCTGAAGCGTTTCTATTTACAGTTTGGTTTTGAGTAATAGAGCGAAAGCGTAAACATTCTGAGAAATATTCTTTACATTTGTGAACAATCAGATTTTCTAGTAGGGAGTCCCGCTGCGTCTCAGAGTTTCACTCTAATTGAAATGAAGGTATTTAAATAGTGTTTCATTGATATAGAGACACTGTTTCAAGATCTTCAAATGGCATGAAGTTATTACTTTTATGAAGAATATACACCTCAGCTCTGCCTTTAACACCCCTGAGTCCGCTCTGCTGGCCCAAAATGATCATTTCCATAAAGTGACGAGAGCTGAGATAATTATAGTCTCATGCCGGTGTGTTTAATTAATTTATCCTTATCTGCCTGGGACAAATTCAAATATTCAACCCTAACAAAGTAAAAAACATGCCTCCTCTGCCCCTGAGCTACCCAAAATGTACATTTAAGGTTATTTTTGTCACTGTTGTTGTCACTGATGATGTCACTGATGATGTCACTGATGCTTTCACTGATGATCACACTGACGATTTTTCACTGATGATGTCATTGATGATGTAACTGATGATATCACTGATGATGTCACTGATGATGTCACTGATGCTATCACTGATGATGTCATTGATGATGTCACTGATGATGTCACTGTTGTTCTCGCTGATGTCACTGATGATGTCACTGACGATGTCACTGACGATGTCACTGACGATGTCACTGATGATGTCACTGATGCTGACACTGATGATGTCATTTATACTGTAACTGATGCTGTCACTGATGATGTCACTGTTGTTGTCACTGATGTCACTGACGATGTCACTGACGATGTCACTGATGTTGTCTCTGATGATGTCGCTGATCATGTTACTGATTATGTCACTGTTGTTGTCACTGATGATGTCACTGATGATGTCACTGACGATGTCACTGCTGCTGTAACTGATGCTGTCACTGATGAAGTCACTGATGCTGTCACTGATGATGTCACGGATGATGTCACTGATGATGAGGTGAAGACAGCTGGTTTCTACAGAAAGTAAGTTTTTGATTCTCTGAACAGTCTACAGTTTCTCCCTCGTCTTTAAAACGCCTCACAGGATTCAAACTTTTCCAAACGGCTGCACCAAAGCAATGATGGATATATTTAATATCAGAAAACACAGCAGGTTCTCCTGAAGGTAACACATATTTCATTTCTTTTTAAACACCCACCTGTAGCTCGTCCTCCACGGACCGTGAGTTCCTAAATCAGCAGAAGTGTGAGGAGAGGCAGACGGACGCCGTGAATAAATCAGACTCTCAGGCTCTCTCAGAAACGAAGAAGAAGCTGCCGCAGCAGGAGTGGCGTGAAATTCTTCTTGATGGCGTGAAAAGTGTCTTCGGGGATCCAAAAGCTCACCTGCTTGTGGTTCTGGAGGGTGTGGTGTTAAGCAGGATGACTTTGGCGTGATCACATTCAGACTGGTCTGAGTGGAATGAAATCGGATTCCTTTGAAGCGGCCTTTCTTTGAACTCCTTTAAAGGAAAGGTCTCATGATGGAGGAAGTGTGTGCCGGTAAAAAACTCCTGAACCTTGAACCCTACAGGAAGAACGGGCGAACCTCCCCGGGGAAAAGACGATGCATTGAAGGCGTCAGCAGGTGTGACATCACCGGTAGGGATGAGCAGCCTTTCATCCTTCATTAGTTGATCTTCTCGGCTCATTAAGCTCCAACGCAAAACCCTCCGCTACCTGGAAGGAAAAACACTAATGTATTAATGTATAAACCTCTGCATGCAGGAGGGTCAGAACTCAAGTTCTGATACAGGACAGTGAACCCGGTCGGCACAGACTCACGTCCAGAATCCTTTCAGAGAGCTTCTACGTATGTCTGCGCTTCAGTCAAGTTGAACTCTGGCTGGGTTGATTTTTCTTCTCAGTCCTCAAGATATATGCAAATCGGAGACCCAATAGGAGGTTGTCCGTTTGGACTTAGATGTTCTGGTGTGTTTGGGCGTTTCCAGACGTTGTACTTTAACAAACTCATACTGGACTTCACATTTGCTGATGGATATGTCTCTCTCTCTCTCTCTCTCTCTCTCTCTATACTCCCTCTCACTCTACTCCCTCTACTCCATCTCACTCTACTCCTTCTCACTCTACTCCATCTCACTCTACTCCCTCTCACTCTACTCCCTCTCACTCTACTCAGAGCAGCAGGCCGTAAAGATCGTAACTGTAGTTTGAGAGTTACGATCTTTACTGGGAAGCTCATTTCACAAATGTCTGACACGCTGGTGAACTTGTCTGTGATTGGACGGTCGTTCTGCTGGAGCCGCCCCTAATGACCAGTAAACGTGTTCAAAACTCCAGTTCTCTGCTTTCTGGTAGTTTTTGAATTTTCTAGATATCTCAAACGGGTTAGGGTTAGGGTAACCTCCGGACCACCCTCACACCACCCTCACACCACCCTCACACCACACTCACACCACCCTCACACCACTCATCGGCTGATGGAAAGGTTTGTACCGTAAAGCTCCTGCCAGACCAGGAAGTCTCTGACCTTCAGCATCATCTTCACAGCCAGAGTATTTATTCCCCTTGTGGGAGTGTTTCTTACCCCTGGGGCTTCAGGATAAATTAGCCACTGGTAGCGCCGGTTGACGTGCCGTTAGCTCATCTTCAACTCCGCCCCGCTCAGAGAACGGTTTCTCGGAACGCTGAGGTTTTGGTTTTGGTTTAAACGAGATACAAAGATCCTGTTTATGTCTCGATTATAAGAGATCATGTCCCGTCCAGTTCCCCAAACCTCATCAGAGGCTGCAAACGTCATATATGCTCAGGTGAGGCCAGGCCCCGCCTCCAGTCTGGAGCAGATGACTGCAGATGAGGAGCGGTTTCTGTCTTGGGTCTCATGCAGCCTCCTAAAGACCCGCTGCTCCTCTCTGGGGTCCTCAGGTTCTGACTGAAGAACAAAAGGTCACTTTGACGTCATCGCTCCAGGAAAAACAATAGGTTGTCATTTAAAAAAAAAAATGATAGAAACAGGAAATAATAATGACACACACACACACACACGCACACACGCTAACACATACACACACACACTCACACACACATTAAGACACATACACTCTCACACACACACACACTCACACACACACGCACACGCACACACTCACACACACATTAAGACACATACACTCACACACACATACTCACACAGACACACACACTCACAAACACTGACACACACACACACACAAACACACACACACACACTCACACACACATTAAGACACATACACTCTCACACACACACACACTCACACACACACACACGCACACACACACACGCGCACACATACACGCACACACTCACACACACATTAAGACACATACACTCACACACACATACTCACACAGACACACACACTCACACACACTGACACACACACACAAACACACACACACACACACACGCTCACACAGACACACTCACACACACACACAAGCACACACTCACACAACTCCTTCCCTCTCTCTCCTCCTCCGACTCTCCTTCAGCTCCTCCTCGGGTAGCAGCTGCTCTTGTCATCGGACTCGTTATTAACTGCAGCGTTTTTCTCACACTGTGGAAGGAAAGTCACAGAAAGTGAATTCGGGGAGGTGGAGAGAGGGAGCAGGAGTGTGAGGGGAGGAAGACAAAGGAGGAGTGAGGGCCAGGTGGTGACAGAAGAGAGAGCTTGTGCTGGACAGAGAGCGGTGGATGGCGGGGGGGGGGGGGGGGGGGGGGGGGGGGGGGGGGGGGGGGGGGGGGGGGGGGGGCAATGAGAGGAATCTTCAGAGGAGAGCTGGCAGCAGTGGAGACGAGATGATTCCTCCTTCTGCGTTCTGGCCTCACCCTGAAGGCCTCTGCATGCAATGGAAGAGGTTGACCTTCTAACCCTTCATCTCTTCTCTGGTCAGGATGTGACGTTTCAGCTCCCTCAGGTGGGAGTCGTGCCTTCTCTTTGTGGCGCCGCCTTCCTGGCGCGTTGAGGCGCTACACAACGTTAATCACGCCGACATGCAATCAGAGAAGATTGAGCCTGATCCAGTTTGCAGATTCCTGCCTGTGTTTTCTTTGATTTGAAGTGTTAGCCCCGCCCCTCCCCACTTCTCCTTGACCTTTGCTCATTTCCATGGTTACCGCGTCTTACTTGAGGATTGCTTCGCTGGCGAGTCAAGTGGGCCGATCTTCCGGGTTTTTAAGTTACACATCGGCACCAAAGCTTTTCAAAATCTAATTTAAGGGATTATCTCTCTATTGATTTCCCTTAAAACTGATTATTTTTCTCTCCGGGTTTCTTCTGTCGCTGAGATGAAGAAGCAGAGCAGCATGTGTGTCTCTGCGAGCGCCGCCTCATCATCCTCTCCTTCCTCCTCGGAGATGAAGAGGAGGCTCAGTCGTCTCCATTGGCAAATCACAGAATGCGCACTGTTGTGTGTTCATGCTGCACACACACACACTCACACATACATACACACACATACATATACACACACACACACTCAAACACACACTCACAAAAACACACACTCACACATACACACAAACACACACACAAACACACACACATACACCCACACACAAACACACAAACAAACACATACACACACAAACACACAAAAGTACACTTACACACAAACACTCACACACACACAAACACTCACACACACACAAACACACACACACACTCACACACACAAATGCACACACACACACACATAAACACACAAACACACACACAAACACAAACACACAAACACACACACAAACAAACACACACATACACACACACAAACAAAGACTTACACACATGCACACACACACAAACACACACACACACAAACACACACAAAACACACACAAACAAACACACACACAAACACACACATGCACACACACACACACAAACACACACACAAACACATACACACACAAACACACACACACACACACACACACAGCTATCTTCCTCCCTGGTGTTAATATTCATCTGTGCTGAGCGGAGCAGATTAGCAGGAGTGATGATGAGCTTGTAATGATAAGGGGACCACAGCAGCCCGATGGTCCAAACGGGCCTCCTTTAAACTGGAAGAGAAAGTCATTAAGGCTTAACAGCCGTTAGATTAGCATTAGTTCCTGTTTGAAGGGAATTCTGCTGCTGCTTTCTGTGGATTAGCAGCCGTGGAACGTGGAAGGAACATTATCAGTGTTGGTAAGGTTTCAGATTTAGAGATTCTTTGGCAGCGTCTCTGTTTCTGCTTTGTTCCCTGGTTCTGTCCAGGGGTCGGTTCTGTCACAATCTTCTCATGAGGAAATATCTGGCAACATCATGGGAAAGGCAAAAATATTATGAAACATATAGTATAAATATAAATCTTAAACTTCGTGTTGTTTGTGAGGAGCATATATTAATATTTGATAAAGTATTCCTCCACAGGTCACTGATCCACGAGTCATGTTCTGGTCCTGGTGGGTTTCATTCCTCGCGTCTTCACTAAAATTAAAGCTGCAGTTTTCTTAATGTTACCTGCTAAATACTACCTGCTTAATGCTACATACTAAATACTACCTGCTACATACTACCTGCTACCTGCTACATGCTACATACTACCTGCTACATACTACCTGCTACATGCTACATACTACCTGCTACATGCTACATGCTACATACTACCTGCTACATACTACCTGCTTAATGCTACATACTAAATACTACCTGCTTAATGCTACATACTAAATACTACCTGCTACATACTAATTGCTATATACTACCTGCTACATACTACCTGCTACCTGCTACATACTACCTGCTACATACTACCTGCTACATGCTACATGCTACATACTACCTGCTACATACTACCTGCTACCTGCTACATACTACCTGCTACATGCTACATGTAGAACAGTTGAATAAATGACACACCTTTGGGTCCAAGGAGCTGCTGCCCCAGGTGAGGACAGATCAGACCCCAGACCAGATTGGAGTAAACAGTTAAGACATGCCGACCTTCAGGGCGCCATCGACGCATGTGTGAGATCCCACTGAGAAGGCGTAACCATCAAACTTAATAAAGAGATAAATCCCAGCTGAGTTTCGGGGTGATGGTATCTTTAAGTCCTCAGGACCTGCTGCGACCCGGGACAGACGGAGACGGTCGTCCTCGTATGAGAACTCTTCTCTGGACGCTTTGGTTGTTTACCGTCTTATCCACAGCGGGCCTTTACAAGAACAGGAGAGCAGAGACGGAACCGGAGGTCGACATTATTGTGCTCAGAACCAAATCACTCCATCCTTTTGTTAAAGAAACGTTCTAATAACTGAACAAACCCGTCTAAATAATTGAATCCTCTCTGGATTCAAATTACCGTTATTAATTCATGAGGTATAATAATAATATATTTAATTTATAATGCCAAGAAACTCAAAAAGTGCTCTTGAGAAAACTTTAAAATGAAATCACGTCTTTGAGGTCATGACATTTGTCACCAAACTTAAAATCGTAAAATGTCCTTCGTTAGTTATTCTATCATTTCACAACCAAACATTCCTGCAGAGGTAATAAAGGTGTTCTGACACCACAGAGGCTGTGGGCGGGGCTATGATGAGGTCGTCAGTGACACAGGTGCTGCTTCTGCAGCCGT
>VRLP01008666.1:0-15789 GCA_009660295.1 Lophius piscatorius
TGTGTATATGATCATGTGTTTGTTGAACATGTATAAATAAACACGTGTGTGTACATGTGTCTGTGTGTATATGACCATGTGTTTGTTGAACATGTATAAATATACACGTTTGTGTACGTGGAGGGAAAAGGGTCCAAATGAAATACATCACAATGCGATCAGACTAACCCGACATAAAAATGAAGACTTGGATGAAACCACTTCTGAGGAGCGGACCCTCAGAGCCGCCACAAAGCATGCCTGACATTTGACTGAGTTCTGAGTTCTGAGTTCTGAGTTCTGTCCAGCTGGGCTTTAAGGAGAAGCGCATCGATGGATTCCTGTTTATGTGTGAGGGCCAGAGACCGACGCGGTCGGTCCCATCGGCCTCCTCTGGCAGAAACATCAATACCGCCTCTCTCAAATGTTACAGCTGAGTTTGTTCCTCTCTGCAATCAGGCTTGGATTCAGGGCGGAGACCCACCACAGAACTCACCCGTCATCTTCCCTCCATCCATCACTTGACAAATGTATTCAACGCTCAGAGTTAGGAACCTTTCTGCCCGTCGTCTTAAATGAAAACAACATTCCAAGATGTTTGAGGTATGTAAAACATTCAATCTTCTGATGTCACGTGACTTCCTGTCGCCCTGGACGTCCACCGGCGACCAGAGAAGATTCCTCTCATGGTCGTTTCATTTCCCCATCCCTCCATACATCTAAACCCCGTGTTTCCTCACGACGAGTCCGACATCAGGTCTGCAGTAACAAACACCGTCTCTGGTTATAGATCGGAGTCTGCCTGAACGCAGCGCTCAGACGTTTGTGTCTGTGGTCTTCATCGCCCTTCTTCTGTCTTCAGTGTCTCTTACATGGACGACATATTTACAACTCCAATCACCAATGAGGCTTTTCCAGTTATTCTGCTGCGACAGCATCCGTGAGCGTCTCTCGTGTTGACCTGCCTCGCTCACACGACCTTCCGGCTGCTTGGCGTGGAGCAGAGATCGACTGACCAACAGGAACAATGGCCGCCACACGTTTCCAGCCAGCGGTTTTACGATTTTTCTTCCGAGTGTTTCTGAGGTGGAGGTGGTCTTTGTTCCTCATTCTTTCTGCTTCTACCTTTGCCACATGGGGCCAATGTTGCCAAACAGGCTCTAGAAAAGATGTTATACGAAGAAAAAGGAGAGGAGAAAAGTGGCGAGGGAGGGAATCGCTTCCTGAGTGAATGTTTCTACTAGTTTTACCGTATTTTCTCTGAATAGTGTGTGTGACAAGGTGGCGGAATGCGAACGCAGCAGAAAATGAAGACAGATCCAGAATGGATCCTGGCAGGACACAGAATTCATTGGAGGAATTTTAGATTTCACATGAGAACGCTTCGGGATAAGTTGAGTCAAAGCTCAACTGAAATGGAAAACCTCAGGCTCAACCAACTCGGCGTTTTTCCCTAAGCCCGCCTCTTTAAACAGCCACCTGGTCACAAGCAGAGCTTGGCAGTTTGGCGCCGAAACTGAAACATGGCCTGATGGAATCGGCAGCTACGATCTCAAAACAGCCGACTGAAACATTTGAAAAAAGATCTGTAAGCTGGAGGACGACAAGGATCCTCCTGACTTCACATTAACCCTCCTCCTCCTCCTCCTCTTTCCCTGTCGTCAGTGTGTGTGGAATCAATGGTTGGGATTGAACTCTTGAAACATGGCACCCGGAGGAAAAAACCACACACCAACTAGACCCACGCTGTCACCCCTGAAGGCAAAGGGTTTATCCCTGAAAAGTCCCCAATCCCCTGTGTTGTACAAGTTATCCCCCTGACTGAACCCCTCGAGCTAAATGTGACGTTATTTCCTGAGTGTTTTTTGTAAAATAGATCCCTGAAGTCAGTCAAATATGAGCCATTAGATTAAATATGGGTGAAATATGATATGAACCAGATACATCTCCTCCATGCACCAAATCTGGACTCAATCGGATGAATGGTTGGAGAGATTATGGCCAAAATCTTTGGAGATAAAGCTTCCGTAGTCCTGAAAATATACAACTGACCTTTCCCCAAACAAATCCAGTGTGTCCTCGCACTACCGTTTATGTAGGCGGCACAGGGATTCCATAAAGGAATGTTTTTTTTATCCTGGTGAGATCGGCATACAGAAGGGAGTTGATAAAACTAAGATGAAAGCCTCGCAGAAAAAGAGAAGAGAGGAGACAAGCGTTGAGATTCTAGGAGAGAGGGTTCAGAAGCCACAACCAGGAAACAGCGTCAGCTGAGGACACCACAGCAAGCATTAAATAACTGCCACCATAAAAACACCCAACCCTCTTATTAGACAAAGATGTTTCTTTATGCAAAGTGAGCTAACACAAAAACACCCTATCACCTACTTCCTGTGCAATTCCAGGAAGTAGATGACAGTGTGATAGTTGTGGTTAAGACATTCCAGCCTATGAACGTTTGAGTACAGAGTGTAGCGCGTGGATGTCAGTCAGTGGATTTATTATTAACTCATCTGAGGACTGACGGCTGTCGACTCACTCTCTCCAGACCTCAGCCGGGTTCTCATGTAGGAAACGCATGAAAAGCTGCAGAACTTTTATTTTGCTGAAGGTGTACTGTTCAAATCACCTATGAGTACGATGGCGGCAGCGAGTGATCGACAACGAAATTAGTTGACGACGAATTTAATAGTCGATGTATTGGTGACGTCATCGGCCACCGCCTCCGACACCGCGTAATAAGAAGGGAGTAAACAGAAAACAGAGTTCTTCAGTAACGCTGGAGCGTTTGAAGAGGAGGAACGTTGGCGCTGTAGACCGTGAAGACTCGTCTCTGTAAGCTAGTTAGCTAGCTCAGTGATAACGGACACGTACTTAACACTTCTGTTGGGTTTAACGTGACTTTTGAAATATACTGAATTGTTTATGACGTCGAGAGAACCTGATAACGATTATTAAATCACGATGATACTCTTCACGTTACAAACGTGTTCCTGGAGTGTGTTGTGCACACGTCTCTGAGTGTGTGCGTGTCCCAAGGTGGGCTGCATCCAACTTGTAAACGATTTATCCTCAAAGTTTCAAAGACATTTTGGAAAGAAGAATTCATCTTTATCGTTTTTATTGTTAGTTTGAACGTGCCTACAAACTAAAAAACAACCTAAAGCTAGATTCAAAAGCTAATAATGAAATAAGAGCCATTTAGTAATTGTGTATTTATTCTTATTTTAACTTAACCTTTATTTAACCAGGAGAAATTAATCGGTCGATTATTGAAACGATTAATCCAAATAGTCTCAGCCCTAGTTGAAAATTGAAATCTTTCACCATGAATGAAGAAAACACAAATCTAGCAATTTTATACCACCAGTAAAGACAAACCGATGAACGGCCCCGAAAACATCCAGGACAACAAACTTAATTAACTCTTCAATATGAATCACCCCGAGGGACTTGCAACGTTTCAAGAAGCTAACGACGGCAGAGCGGCTAAAGCTAACGGGAGCTCAAAGCCAACCGCGAGCCCTGAAGGCGTACAAAGTTTTAATTTCATTTGATTTTCCCCGTCTCTCCATGTTTCTAAACCCCTTTTTTCCTCACAATGAATCTGGCATCAGGTCTGCAGTAACAAACAATATATCTGGTTAAAGATCGGACTCTGCTTGAATGCAGCGGTCAGAGTTTGTGTCTGAGGCACAATAGAGCTGCGGGGGTTAACGCTTTAGTGCCTCCATGCATCCATCTGTGCTACAGGTGGGCATAAAAATAAAATCAGCGGTTCTCATTTCAGCCAGTGTCGTCCAGAACCTTGGATCTTGGTAGCTTTATAAAAACTGAAAGAGTATCCTATAGCAGTTTGAGATTTGATCCAAATGTAAAGTGCATTATAAAGAAAATATATCATTATAATTATGGATAAAAGGACCCTCCTATAGAGCAGCATTGTTTAGTACAGATGATTCTGGGTTCGTCTCTCGGGGTTGCTCGCTACTCTACCCCCAGGGCCGTGAGATTAATATTCTGGAGACGTATGAACCAGCGATGACACCGTTACTGAAGAGCAAGCAACACAGAAGGTAAGTGAAGCAGCATCAACCAGAGTAAGTCATCAGTTCCTGGCAGCCACAGCCTTTGTGACCAGCTGCATTTACAATGGAAACCCGACATTCGTCTGACGTGACGGTGCGAATCTGACGTAGAAACCCGATTAGACTGATGATTTGTTACCCTGGAAGAGAACAGGCAGCACAGAACACGGCAGAGAGAGAGGCAGGCTGCAGAGGCTGTGTCGTGCATGTATGCAGTGTGATGGTCTCTCCACAGGCACAGCTCATGAGAGATGAGGCAAAGGAACCAGAGCAAAGAGGAGGAGTAGAATGGCTGATGACACAAGGAGGAAGACGGGAGGGAAAGGTTGTTTTTTGTTTTTTTTCCTTTTGTTGTTGTTGTTGTTGTTGTTGTTTTGGCATGTGGCGGAACTCACCGACTCCAGTCCCGGTGACAGAGCTGGCTGACTTGTTTTGTGCAGAAGTGGCAGCGGCCACGGCAGTGCCGTATCCGCCCTTACAGAAATCCCCACTCCCTGAAGCCTGGCCCACATCCTCATAGCCTGCAACAGTCAGACACACAGCCGCAGCCCACAGCGTTAGACACACCAGGCAGGGGAAGCAGACCTGCCCCAGATAGCGTTTGCAAATGATGTTTGGGAAAAGGGCGCCGCATGGACAACTTTTACCAAACAATACAAATAGCGTCAAGTCCTTTTTGGTAAAACTTTTTAGCAGCCCAATCACCGAAGCCTCAGAACTTTGACGACAAATGTATTGTCCTGTGTGGCAAAGCCTGCACAAGGCGAACACGCCAACATCATTTGCAAGTACTACTTGACCCAAGTCTGAGGGGAGGAGGTGGGGGGGGTGGGGGGGAAGTGAGGGGTCAGGCAGGGTGTGCATGTGTGTGTGGGGGAGGGGGAGGGAACTCAAGTCGGGTGATGGCAGGAAGCAGACGATGGTGCAGCTCAGAACAAAGTGTTGCACATTTACTGACCAAAAGTGGGTGTGGAGTGATAGAACTCAAATATGGGAAACAAACACAGTACAACTAAAGAGGGGGAGAAGCACGTAACGTGATGGAGGAGATGCCAGAAGCTGGTGGGGAAAATGTGAAACTAGGCTTGACAGGGAGTCCTATCAGGCAAAAATGGGGGGAGGATGGATGCGCCATTTGTTGATGTGTTCCAGATGAATGTGTTTGCAGGAGATGTGCTGGAAGGTGAAGCCTTGGGGGCAAACTTCACCTCCTGAGTAAAGCCAGCCATGGAAAAGAGCATGTGACCAGTGACGTGACCCTCCTCGTCCCTACGCTCTCCTAATACTGCCAGGTGCCGCGGTTCAAGAGCCTCTTCCCCTACCCGTTCAGTCTAAAAGGCAGTGTCATGAATTTAACCATCGGAAGAAGTGACTTTTTCTTTTCTTTTTTTTGGCCCTTCAATCAGAACTGTGAATCGGGGGAAATGTCGTATGTCTGTAAACAGACACTGGAAACTGGAAGAAGGCGTTAACGTGTTTCTAGTATCCTGACACGATTAAACCTAAACATTGAATTATGCTCACAATCAATCTGAAGACATTTATGTTCAACTTTGAGGCAAACAGTTAAAGAGAGAGTCGGCAGACAAAAAAATAAATAAATAAATGGATGAAGCATTAACGACTACCGTGACAGAAAGCACAACAGAACAGAACCCGTTTCCACAAGCATCGCATTTTCGGCGCGGGCTTGCAGTGAGATTGTTATGAAGGTATGCGGCGCGGGGCCTCCACGACCTTCTAATCATGCTGCTTCGACGTGGTTTTAGTGCCTCACCGGTGCTGTATCCATGGGAACCATAGCCACTAGCCTGCTGGAAGGGCGTGGCTGAAGCATTGACGCCGACATTCACACCGTGCTGCTTTGACGAGGTAGGAGCCACCTGGAACGAACACCACAGCGTCTCATGTCAGTAAACTGGCAAGACGATAAAGAGCAACAGCAAGGGGTAAACCAAAGTCTACCCATAATCCCCTTTTTCTAAGTTATCTCTGAACAGACTTTCCAGACATTGAAGTATACATTCTGATTCTGATATATTCTTGTGAGCTGCATGAGCCAATCACATAGCACTTCCTGTTTGCCAAGTGCCTCATCTGCATTGCTTGTAACCTTTTATCCCATCAATATCCCACAGGAGAATGTTTCAAGGAAAAAAAGGGGGAAAATGACGGATTCAAATATTCTCACCGGAAACACAGCAGGTCCGTACTGGAAGGTATTGGGCAGGCCTGGCATACCAGTGTAGTACGGCAGGCTGGTGTAGCTGTAGCCGGGCGGCAGCGCGGGGTTGAGGAAGGTCTGCTGGGTGGTGTGATGCGTTTGGGTCTGGTTCTGCTGTGTCTGAGCTAACGTGGTGGCTGGAGCTGGCGACGAAGCATCGCCTCGACCAAACTTGGATAATTCGCCTGCGAATGCGGGAAAGGAGGGACGAGAGGAACATTTACAACCTCAGAAGATATTCTGCTTGAAAAACATAAAAAAAACAGAGCACATGTTTGCGAAGGTGGGCTCACCGGAGTACGGGTTGTTCGTCAGGCTGCCCTCTCTGCCCGTCAGGGCTGTGGTGGGAGTCGCAAAAGGAATTCCATAATAATCCTGAAGGGAGTCGTTTTTCATAGATTAAAAAAAACAGCAATGTTGTACGACTTGTTATGAATAATTTCTTTGCGCGAAGCAAAACTCACCAGCGGTATTCTCGTCTGCAGCATCTGTAGGTCATCATAGCCGTACACCTGAGGCTGAGACGAAGCACACAGCGTCAGGAAACAGAACCGCTTCATCTACAACCTAAACTCTGCGTCATACTATGAACTCTGGTAAAAGATGGCAAAGTTCGACGTGACCCTGGCAGGAACCTACCGGGTAGGCGTGCAGTAATCCAGGAGCCATGATGTATGGGTTGGGCAGCAGAGGGGGAACTCCAGGTGGCAGGTTTGGAGGGGCTTTTCCTGGATTTACAAAAACAACTGCTTTAAAATTAAGCGCCAATTTTGTCAATCAAAACTTAGCACGTTTAAAAAAATACTGACAAGTTCTGGCAAGAAACGGCAAGTTACCAGACGCCAAATTACAAAATAACCACCATCAAAAGCGGATACTTTTACTCTCTTGCTAAAGTCACGCCACTTCTAAAATACAAAAAATATATGAAATTGGCGGAAAATAGTCAGAAATTCAACCATCAGAACCATCATGGTTAGGCATGATCAACTATTGTTGTCATTTATTATTATAGTATATATTCTAATAAGAATATACATGTTGATAAAAGCCGTCGTGATGCAGGGAGATTGGAGAGCTAAACATTTACCGCCGGGTCAAACACATCGGTAGCAAACCACAGCGCTGACACCGTTATGATGGATCCAAACCAAGAAACGGGACGTATACCTATATCGTATATCGTATATCTAACCTGAGGACGCTGCGGAGCCGCGCGATGAGGAAGAGGCTGGAATGGCCGAGGCCGTCGTGGAGACTGAAATGGTTGCGGCTGCTACAGCAGGGGCGCCCATGGCGGCGACGTTGAGGGCCATGGCCATATTGCTGACGGGGCCGAGGCCAGAGGGGGCAGGGACTGTGACGGATCCCAATGAGGAAGCCTGAGGGGCTCCTAGCGAAACCTGCGCCGCAGCCGCCGACGCAGAGGACGAGGGGACCGATGAAGACGGAACGGCCGAGACAGAGGAAGGGAAGGAGTGCAGGCTGGAGTCACCGTCTAGGCTGGGATGCTGTGGAGAAAGAAGGTAGAACAAAAATAGAATCGCTTAGAAATGAGGTGGGGATATTTTTCATTTGGGTGGACGGACACTAAATATGTCCCACAGTCATAACAGGAGACAGTCTACCATCTGTGTTTATTTATGCATAAATACTGCGTGCTCTTAAATGGATTTAAATGTTTCCACAGACAACCACGCATAAACAAGGCTGGTGTGAAGACCTGGAGATGACTAATCCACCGAAACACTTCAAACATTCTACAGCGGACTAATGCGTACACGACATATCCTCCACTCCTCCGCTGAGTCTGGAGGAGTATGGCTACAAACTAGCCAGCAGTCCCTTAAAACAATCCTCAAACTAATAGACCTGCAACCATCCTTTAAGTCTAATGGTTACGTAAAATGTAATTATATTCCATCTATTATCAATTGGATCCTCACCAAAGTTACACACACTTGGATTCCAGACGTAAATTTACATTATCTTCTATGCGTCTGCTCCACCCCCTCACTAAGAGAGGTGAAGATCCCCTGAAGCTTTTCCTTTAACGATACATGAAACAATTCAGCCGATACATCCGACGAGTGTGAAGTTGATCGGACGAACTGTTCTTGAGACGTGGAAACTCTGATGTTCTTCTTCAGTGGTGGTGAAAGAGGACAGATACATTACACCCACATGGCGCCGGTGTAAATGCAGAAGTTAGAAGAACTCACCATTAAGCTGGAGTTGGGTGCTCGGACAGAAGATTGACCATGGCTGTTCTGTTGTGACGGGTGAGAGCTGCAAAAACAATCAGGGAGGTTCAGAGCACGTCAGCCAAACACGGAGCCACTAGTGACATCCTGGTTTCTCAGGTGTGTCGATATGAATTGTCTCACTTGTTGTGCTGAGGGGGGGGGATGGTGTTTGGAGGCAGATCCTCGCCGTGCCCCAGAGCGCTGTGGGAAGCCTGATTGGATGCAACCATCAGGGAAGTGGGGCTGTCAGTCAAAGGGCCCATGCCGGACACGGAGGCCTGTGTGACTGAATCGGGGGCGGGCTTTATTGACACTGCAGCTGGAGAGGGAGAAGACACAGCTGGGGTCAAATCAAATCTGTGTGTGTGTGTGTGTGTGTGTGTGTGGTTAAGATGTTTCATTTGGAATTTCTTTTTTTAAACACCCGCTTACCTTCCACAGACTGCGATGTTTGTATTGAACTGAAGCCGTTCTGAAAAAAGCAACAATGAAGGTGAGCTCACAGGTTTCTATGGAAACAGGCCGTTGATATGAAGTTGAAGGGCGTCGGGCTCTTGGAAACGAAGAAGCCGGTGTTATATGTCGAGTATTTTAATTACAGAGTGAGTTCAAATATAAAGGATGTATAAAACTAACGAGAGACGATGAAGAGAAGAGAGCGAGACCTCTGGGACAGAGTGTAGTGTTAGGATCGTTAAATCTAAACCAGTTCAGTGATAAAGAGATCAAAGGACGTTCATTCACATTTATAAGAAGCTTTAATCCTTGAGATGTTTGGGTCCTGATGTTTTTACATTCTCTGCACATAGTAGGACAACAAACAAAGTTTTTGCCGTTAAAATCTGCTGTTTGATTATCAAGATTACTGTTGATCCAATCGCCCTGGATCCTTTTTTTTTTTTTAAAACTGGGGCAATAAACAAAACCTCACATCTCCAGAGATCTGTAAGGCAAAGTGGGCGGGACAAAAAGCAGGAAAAAAGTAGAATACTAGCACAGCATGCTCAAATATTTGACCGGTTTAAATGAAAGAAGCAGTAATCTCAGGATTTACCTTTGGCTGCATGTCCTTCTGCGGGGAGGAGGAGACTGAGGAGGGGTAGCGCCGCGTCTGAGACCCTCTCTGGTCGTACAGGTCCATCTGGCTGGAGTTGGAGAGACCTTGAGTTGAGTCGCTGCAACAGTATTGATAACACACGCTTGATTGAGTCCTTAGAGAACTCATTAACGCCGTTTTACGAATAAAACTCGATTTTAAAAGATCATTTGGACTGAGTAAATACTGCATCAGACACAAATAACAGAAAAACTTCATCAGGAAAAGTTCAACCTGCCATATTATCAGACAAGGACTGTCATTGAACGGTGTTCCGTCTCTACAAAGTCTACACTCTATTTCAAAAGAGAACTTTTTATGTTAAGAACTGCCAAAATATCAATATGTATCAAATCCATCAAAGTCTGTAAAAATGAAACTGCTAAATCTCCCAGTTCCTCTTTCACACGAGGTTTAATAACAACCTACTGAATTATGGGTCGTGGGAGAATTTAAATAAGTAAAATAAATCCGTTTATAGGTAAATGTAGAGAGGGGAAGTTTTACTCTTCCCAGGAACGGCTCTATCAGCATTCATTTGCCCGGTTGCATAGCAACACCCATTGAGGACTGATTAGGAGGTTGCCACATGATGAACTGGACTTAAGAGATTTGGATGGCATGAACTGGAACACGCGGCTTATTAATGGCCGTGACGTTTTGTAATGGTCCAGGATGTGAGGAGCAGAGAGGTTGATCGGGGAGATAAGTAGTCGTGGTAGTTATTCTCACCTGGTGAGCAGACCGTAACCAACATCATCATTTCATCAAGTTCCTTCTTGTTGACTGTCAAAGTCTGTGTTCTGGGTGTGTATTCACATTACAGCTGTGCTAAATGTAGGAACACCTGTGCAGGGTTGGGTTGTGGTGTGCACTGACCTGCTGGGGCTCATGTACAGACTGTTCTGGACCTGGTTGGCCTGCGTGGTGGTGGTGGCAGACTCGTACTCTGGTAGAACAGGCTCCGACCCAAACTGTAGCGCACCGAACTGAAGGTTGAGCCCTGAGATGTCCGTGGAGCCGGGCATCTCTACAGCCATCGCAGGAATCTGAGGAATATGAGGAGGTAGACATCAGCCCAAAATACACGCCGCATATCAAGCAAACACACAGCTTTTAAAAGCAGGAGCGAGACGGTGTTCATGTTGGCGCTACCGCCACAGAAAGAGCAACGACAGCAATGAGATAAATAGATGTTTGAGAAAAGCTTCATTCTGTGTAAAATATGTGCAAATCATTCCACGACAGGCTGTGAATGTTGTTTTTTGAATGTTACCTTCGTCGTGATGGACGTCCTCTTCTTCTGCTGCTTGAGCTTGTGCTGCTGCAAAGGCAGCGGACTCTGAGCGTCGGACGAGCTCGGGGAGACTTGCTGACCCAGAGAACGATTCGTCGTCATTTTGGGAAGGGAGGAAGCCGGCGGCGGCACCACCTGGGGCGAAGATGTGGTTTGTTGGGGTAAGGAGGGAGATGAGGAGACGGCAGAGGAGGGAGGCAGGCCTTTGTCCTGCAGGAACACATCCAACATGGACGAGCTTGAGCTGGCGGTCTGGTAGGGCTGCCGCTTCGCAAAGGGCGAGTGGCCCAGGGACTCCGGCTGAGTCTTCATGTCTGGAAAAGAAAGAGGAAGACGATTAAAGCCGGAAGAAAAAACTCTGAACTGACCAGTTCTGTTTCGGTCCAAATGAGAAACCCTATGTTATCAAACATATATCCCAGCGCACACGTTCACGATTAATCAATTATTTTGGTGTTTACAGTAGGATGCGGGTGTCATCTCACCATATTGTCCCAGCGAGGGGGAACTGGTGTCCCAGGAGGAAGGGGATGAGTTGGGAGGTCCAGTCTGGGAGTGCTGGGCTGCCAGCTGGGCCAGTGCCTGGGCTGTTTTATACTGCTCCAGGAACTGAGAGCCAGTGGTCCCTGTGCTGGCTCCTTTAGTGTCCCCCACTTCCCCAAAGCCTTTGTTTAGCATGCTGACCTGCAACAGAAGCAGATAAGGACACAACGTTACCATGGTAACAGAAACAGGTATTTTAAGTGCTCTTATTTTGAAGGATTACAGTGGAAGTGATGAGGCTGGTCAGAATTATGTTAAGTGTGTATATATTCTGACCTGTGACGCTAATGTACCCTCCATCCTTAAACCAACTGTGTGACATTCCAAAGTGAGAATAAAACTTTGTACGCCTCGTTCACTTCATTATATGTCGAGCTCCTGCTAGCTTAAGCCGCTCAGCTAACCGTAGCCCAACTTGCAATTCCTCAGGGTGATTTAATTAGAAGTATATGAATAAGTTTGTTGTGCCGAACGCTTTCTTTCCGCCGCAGCGTCTTTTGTTGTAAGATTTTCATTTGAGTCTGCATGCGTAATCCGAGTCTCACCATGCTGTGCTGGGTGTAGGGGGTGCTGGAGGAGCTTTGGGAGAGTGGGACCCCTTGCTTGGAGTTGCTGAAAACCAGTGACTGGGACAAAGATGGGGGCTGGGTGGCTTCCATGGGAGCGGTTTCCGTCTCTGTGGAGGACGGCGGAGTCTTCCCCAGGAGCACCGCGAGGTCAATCCTGCAGCAAGAGTGGAAACGTTAAAGATAATGATGAGAAGATGGAGAAAAAATGTGCTGTTTATCAAAGAACAATTAGGTGACTCTTATTTTCACTGAGCCACGGCTCATTATTGGGAGGCGTCAAATTCTCATATTAGCAGTTTAATTCATCCGCAGATTATTTGCCTCAATCAATCATTAGATTTTTTCAGAAATAAGTAAGAATGTTTCTCATAATTCCAACAAATGTCCCAAATTCTTCCATTGAACAACGAAAGGAAAAAGAGGAGATCTTCATAATTAAGAAATTCAAGCCATTGATTATATAACCAATCTTCTTAATACACTTAAAAATGTAAGATCATAAAAGTCTCAATGAAATTAAGATATTGACACGTTTTCAGTCGATCCAATAATCAACTGGAAAATAAACCCTCCAAATCATCATCATCATCACTGATCAAAAAAAAAGAAAATCTAAAATCACTTATATATTAACTGTGACTGGACCCGAAACCAGAAAAAAATCTTTCTCCCAGCGACTTTGGGGGAAAAGCAATTTAGTGAAAATCCCTAATGGAGCTGATAAAGAGTGCCAGTGACCTTTGTCCTTTGGTGATGGTAACGTTCTCCTGAGGCAGAGGCAGGGACGCCACACTGGAAGCTGTGAATATCTTGGTCTCTGAAAGCTGCAGAAGAAGAAGAGTATTGCACGTATTAGGCGAAGCGAAGCAGGAGGCGCTCCTTTCACCTCGTGTTTGAGGCTGATCTCATGAGTTCAGGCAGAGAGACACTCACATCCTCATTCCAGTCCTCGGTGCCCCATTCCTCCGTGGCGGTCCTCCAAGCACCTAAGAGGCAATGAAAACGTCGTAAGTGGCGTCTGGGCAGAGGGGCCATCCAAACAGGATGGAGGCGGCATGAAAAAAACCGCATCGGCCAAGAGTGAGTGGAAGCTTACCGGGAGCAGACTCAAACTTTGGCGGGTAATTCGTTCCCTCTGCTGCCGAGTACTTCAACCCTGGAGACGAGAGAAGAGGAGATCAATGATACGGCATCAGTTTCCTACAGTCAACTGGGGGGGCAACTGTGAAACATTATGTTCACTCTACATTTAATCTCACTCACTAGCAAATATTAAGAAAAACAAGCATCAGCAGGAGAGAAAACCGACGTGGGGAAAAAACTGCCGCCCAGGTGAATGTGTTTTATAAGTTTTACTGCGCTTTATACATTTCATCTGGGAACTCCTCCGATATCCCCGGAATGAGCTGGAGAAGGTTGCGGAAAAGAGGCAAGAAGAGGCTCGTTATTTCACCTCACTGTAGTCGGAATCAAATCTGACATATTAAATAAAGTCACTTTCATTCAGTGACTATTCTAGGAGCTTTAATACCAAATATTATCTTTATCTTGACACATGTACACATATATGTAAATATATATACACACACACATGGAGCTGGTGTTGCACGGGAAACTCCCTTTCATAAAACCGCTGTGACAGACGTCAGCAGTGTTTGATTTATTGTTATTTATTCCAAAAAAGTGAAGGAATGTGAAGAGGAGCTGCATCTTTTTCTTCCTCTTCTTTTTTTAAAATTGGGGAATGAAAGCACATTCAACCCCAGTCCAACATTCCTCTCTCAAAATAAATCCATTATAATAGCGTGACAAATGAGAAAAGGTCATAAGTGGCAGCTCTGCTTCAAACTCGGAAGGGGGAGGAGTCAAAGGAACTCACGGTCTGCTGAAGAAGAGGAGCAGGTTACCGACTTTGTGAACCTATCCATGCTACCATGGTAACCAACTCCCAATATAACTCGACTTGCTTTCTGGAACAACACAAGAGTTTCTCCTCATCCACTAAACCTCCTTTCATGAATAGCCCTCTGGACACAAACATCTGGATACAAAGATTCAAGACTACTGGCGTGGCATCCAGGTGTTTTAGAGAGGGGGCAGGCCTGATGATGAAAGCCGGAAGAGGATTCTTCGGGATGCGGGACGTGATATTCTAAATGGTTGGGTTTTAGTAACCAAATGTTTAATTTGTGAAGATTTCCTTCTCGTACTTGTGGGCAGCCCTTAACTGAATAAACTTACTCGCTCCGTCCTCCACGTCTACACTTCCTGTGTTGTTCCAGGTGCCCCCACCACCATAGTTTTCTTCTGTCTGGGCTGGCTCCGCATAGTCAGCAGGGTTGAACGTTCTGGGAAAAGAAAGCAGTGAGAACGTTAAAAGCGGGTCTATGTGCTTACCAGCAACTGGAGGGACAAAAATGTCATCTAACAGCCAGGTGCCCTCTGACGAACATCTGGGGACCATTTCATGAACTTACTGCAGGTCAAAATTGTTGAAGGGGTTTAGCAGAAGCAGAAGTTGGTTTTTAATTCTTCAAACCAATGCGTCACACCACTACTGATGTCTGCACGCTGTCCCATCTCTATATAAAATCCCCAGAATGGTAATCATCGTCTAGACTTTTTCAGTTAATGAAACACCTCAGGAAAGAGTGACTTGTGTTGAAGCGGGGAAGAGGAAATGATTCAAATCAAGTGGAACCAGCGTGTGCAGAGAAGAACTTTGGTGCTCCCCACCAGTGTTTCCCTGGTACTCAATGTCTGCATTTAATCTTAAGTATCCATCTAGGCTGAAACATTCACAGCTGGAAGACGATGAGGTGAAACATTTGGTTTTTGCTTCAGCTTTTATTATCTGTGCAACGTCTTTCCAGAGAAAATCTGAAGCCATTTATGGCTTGAGTGGAGAGATTTATCGTTACATTTTTAAAAAAAGGCACATCTTGTTTTGGATTATTATTATTTCTGATCACACTTTGATTTGGATTCTGAAGCTTTCATTCATATTCAGTTTTATGGCACTCAAAAGTCATCCTACAGAAAACAGGAATAAGACAGACCAGAGGTGATGCACTCACCTCTCAACTCCTGCAATATCATATCTGGGTCCCTTATCAATCTGGCTTTAGAGGAAAAAACAACGGCAACAATTACAAGAGGAACAAAGGAAAAAAAGTAGGTGAACAAGCTTTTGTTTTTGTTTTTTTTAAGACCACACTTCAGAGCAGCAGCATGAGCAAAAAGGCCTTCCATTGTGTCAGTATTGTCACAGTTTGCACCAGTCAGCGAGGCCACAATGCAAAGCAAGCCAGCGCGATTCAGGATCATCAAATTAAAAATAAAAAAACAAACAAACACCCCAAGTCAGAACAAGTAGAGACGGTTCAGCCACAAAACCCTGGTCGTGGAGAGTGAACGCCGCCATCTGGACGTCGATGCAGCGTAACCCTAGACAAGCTCACAAACGTCAACGCTATCTATCGGTCAGCGGCTGCACGTTTGGGCCCTTTCAAACGCTGCCAGCTCCGAGGACCGGACGCTGGTGTTTAGACATTCAGCTCTGAATCGGCAGCTGGGGGGGGGGGGGGGGGGGGGCCCCCCAACCCCCCCGGGGGGGGGGGGGGGGGGGGGGGGGGGGGGGGGGGGGTGGTTGGCAATGGTTTGAAGGTCCTGACATACTAGGGGTTAGAGGAGGTAGAGGAGGGGGTGGCGGAGGAATGGCACACTGTGGCTTCTGAGAGGATGTAG
>VRLP01008667.1:0-15787 GCA_009660295.1 Lophius piscatorius
CTACTCAGGGAGTTATTGTAGAAATCTACTGAGTCATTGGCTGATACAAAGTTGGCAGAAAGAAGATGCTGGAGGTCGACTCTCATGGTTTCTGGGTTGATGTTGATGTTTATATGATATGCCAGTGGAAATTGATCATTTGTCAATTTTGCCCAATTACAACTTTATACTTAGTTTATTGATAGGAAATCAAATAAAAATTCACTGAATGTGAACATAATTTGTTTTATTTGATGTATTTAAAACTTTCGAGCAATTAAAAAAAAAAAAAACAGCCTCAAACAAACAACATACTTTGTCATAAAATCCACTTCCTGTTCCGGATCCAGTTTATTTCCGGTGGGTCAATGTCGGGTGCCTAACTACATACGTTCATAAAATTTGAAACAAACGGCTTAATTATTGGCAAAGTTATTAACGAAAAACTGAAAAAGTTGCTATGGTTAAGAAAACGTACTGCCCTGATGTTACATCTGAGGTGAAGACGTAACATCACCAAAATGTAATCATCTCTAGCAGACGCCAAAATCTGTCTCTTGGTAATATTAGCATATCTGAAAAAATGCAAAATGTGGTTGAAAACGGACGTTTTCATTACAATGACAATACCTCAGCAGAACCCTGTGGGATGTTATACCAGCCGTCCCTCAGCAGAACCCTGTGGGATGTTAAACCAGTCTTTCCTCGTAGAGCAGCGAGACACGCAAGATTTCCCGAAAACCAGGCGGATAAATTGAAGGGATCTAAAGATTCAGCACCATGGAGAGCTCCGCTGAAACTCTTATTTTGGAATGCGGTGACAAACAAAGGATGCATACGCAGAATTTTAATCGTGTCATGAAACTCCGGCTTCCGACCACAGCCCAAAATCATACGATGTAGGTGAATTGGTCAATTTCCCCCATGGGAGTAAAAGTGAGCGTGAGTGATCGCCCCACGATGAACTGGCTACTCGTCCAGAGTGGACTGGGACAGGCTCCAGCCTTTGCGACCCTGAACAGATAAAGCAGTTAAAGAGATCCTTTTTTTTTAGTTCTGCACTGGAGATCACGCCATCTTCTTTTGCGGTCTGAAGGTGAGTGTTTGGACCAACAGAACAAACAGACTGGGATATTAAATCCCAAACCTGGTTCTTGCTGTCCCACTTAGCTGGTGATCTGAAAATCTCCTTTTTACTTTTTCTGTTCTGCCGTTGTCCCGCCTCCTTTGCTGTAGGCACAATGGCAACATTTATTGCCACACTGTTAATAGTAATCGGACCCAAATCTGAGTTTTCATTAAATCCACTTTGTGAAATATCCCTCGAGAACAAAACTGTTGAAACGAGTTCCAGGAAAGAAAAAAGGCAGTTCTTTTCTCTCTGTCTTTAACCAACACCTCAAGTCTGGGACATAAAAGTCATTTTGATGCAGGAATGTATGACTGACCGATAGGAAAACATCGGAAAAACACGACTTCTGGGCCGAATCCGAAATTAATAGTCTTTGAGTTCTATCCGGGAAAGCTCCCCCTTGTGAGTAAAAATATGAACTACTAGAGAAAAGTATGTAAGTAAGTAAGTATTTCGCCGATAAAGCTCCCCCTAATGGTGGAAATATGCAACCGCGCTTTCCCAAAATCCCTCAAGTGTTTCATCGCACGGAGGTCTGTGTGGGTATAAAATCTGAAAATCATCCACTAAATGGTTTTTGAGTTATGGCGCCAAAACGAATGATTCCATAATACACTCTGACTCTTTGGGAAACCTCTCAGGAGGTTTCTTTTAGACTTTATGACTCGTCTCTGTCTCTCATGTTCCAACAAACTGTCTCTGATGGAGTATTTGTGCGAGAGACAGAGAGACAGAGAGAGAGAGAGGGAGGGAGAGAGAGAGAGAGGGAAGAGAGAGAGAGAGAGAGAGACAGTGAGGGAGAGTGAGAGAGAGAGAGAGAGAGAGAGCGACAGCTCATATATTGAGCTGTCAGTTGTCTCCGTGGCTAAACGGAAGCGGCGAGAACCAATCAGCCAACCCAAAACAGAAGAAGAAGAAGAAGAAGAAGAAGAAAAAGAAGAAAAAGAACACTGACTGACGGAAACAAACATAAACAAAGAGACGCTTAAATGGGCGCCATCACAAATCCTTGCCGACGCTCATAGAATGAGTCAGAGGCCTGAAGAGAGAGAGACAGAGTGAGAGAGAGAGAGAAACACACTTATGTTCAGAAAAGGTTTTCCATCCACTGACGTTGCATCCTGATTAACCCTGAAAACAATATGGCCGCCCGGAATGATGGCCGCATCGATAGTCCATCATGTTCATATTAATATATTTTAGTAAAAGAAAAAAAAAATTCCCTGAATTGAGTGAATTATGAACCATTAGATTGAAATATGAGAGCGGCGGTTGAGAAATGATATGCGAAAAACTTTTGGAGATAAAGCTCCCCCTAGTGTTTGAAATGTACAACCGACCTTAACACACACTACGCGTACACACGAGTAAACACACACGCGTAAACACACACTCGTTAGGGTTAAGTCAATGTTAGCTAAGCTGGCTAAACCTCCAGCGAGCCGCGGCTTCACGAACGTCAGCTTCTGATCAAAAGAATTTTAATTAACAACAAAAGATAAAGTTCTGCTCCATCGCTCCGATGTCGGGTGTCGCGCCCCCCCGCCTGACCTGTCCGAACTCCTTGAATTGATTAGCTATTTTTAACGTCACAACAGCACAGGGATTCTGGGTAATGGCTTTGGGCGAAGTACGGTCTGATGCGAACTTGTGGGAAGGGTGCATTATGGGTACTCGAGGGCGCTACTGAGCACCCCTGGAGATCGAAAGTAGAGAATTGGGACCCTCTACCGTCTCGTACGTCTTAGCGAGAGTCGTAGGGCGGTGAGTTCTCAAGTGCGAAAATTGGGACTAGGCCTCATTTTGTGATGGAAGTGCTGATGATGTCATCGGCGCGGCGAGTTTGATTGGCTGGAAAGACGTCACATGGGTAAATATGTGAACACAGATAAAGGGGCCACGCCTAAATCACGTCGCCCGATATGTGCGATAAAATCATTTTATCGTACGTTTATGATAACCGTCATACATCAAGCGAAGACGTGATGAAGCTTTGACAGGAAGTGGCAGTGACGTTCTTCACGTCTATCCTGGGAAACCCACCTGAGGGGAAATCCACCTTTGTAGAAGAACAACCACCACTTCCTGTGTGATTCATATTTCACGCCCCTCACCGGCGCTTCTTCCTCCCGCCGGGGAGACGAGCGCAGGGGCGAACACGTCAGCCTCAAAACGTCAGCCGCCGCTCCTTCCTCGCCCGCTGCCGGTTAGAAACGCCGTCGATCTACGCTCGTGTATTTTTATCCTCCTCCTCCCGTTTTCTTTTGTCTGCCGCTGTCGGCTCTGTGCGTTTTACATCTTTCATTTTTCTCCCGAGGGGACGGATCTTCTTTGTCTTGATGCGGCGGCGCTGTCCTCGCTCACGCCGGCTGGCTGTTTGTCTTCTTTCTCGTGGCGTCGGTTTGGGTTTCGTCTTAGAGACGCGCCTCCGCTCTGGAGCGCGTCTAGGCTGCTCGTAAAAATATCCTGCCGTGTTCCTGAAGGACCAGAACAGGAGATGGAAGAAAAACACGGGAATAATAAAATAATTATTCAAGTGAAACAAGCACCAGCTTTCATGTGCTGATGCTTAGTCCACTTAGAAAAGGCCTTTCTGCGGGTCAAAACTGGTTCTTGTCAACGGGCCCGTGATTGGACTTCAGCTTGAAATGTTACTTCCTGTCTATTACGCTGAATTTGAATAAAAACGTGGATTCACGTCACAGACAGAGGTTGTAGTTTATATACAGCTCCCCCTAGTGGAGGTTTTGCGGCCAAAATCTCTCTGTGGCCTAGTTCCCACCAACATAGAACCAGGTGCTGGTTCTGGGCCGGTGCTTGAGCCCGTTCTCAGGTGGTTCGAGGGTAATATAAATAAAATATACATAATAAGCAGTTCATATTTTACCCACTAGGGGAACCTTTTTCTATTTTATTTTATTTACGAAAAACACTTTTCTGGACAAAACTCAGAAACTATTCCGTGGATTATTAAACCCATTTAGTGCGGGGAAGAACAGGACTGATTTTGGAAAAAAAAAGGTCGGTCGTATGTTTTTGGGCTAAAATTTCTCCACCGTTGTTCCGATTTAGTCCAAATTTAGGGAAAATTATAAACGGTACTTTCTGTCCATCCAGAACCGGTCTCGTTGATCTACTCACATCACATCCTGGAAAGTTACAGAAATATCTTTTTTCTACACTCTTCTACATTTAAGACTATAACGACTTTTAAATGCGATCAGAGCGTAAGATTTAAACATTTTAAGATGAAATATCTCGTTAAAGTTAGTTGGAAATACAAAATCTCAGCTTCTGAGATCTTTTCAAGACTTTTTTTTAACCAAACAAGATGTTCAACTGTCTGAAATCAAGTCCCTGTGTCTTCAGGGAAATGGTTTAGGGTTAGGGAACAAATTAAAAAAGTCTGGAAAACGTTAAAGACGGCGACTTGATGATCGGCAGCGCTTGCGTGATTCAAACGACGACTAAGTGGATCAGAACCACCGACTTCACTTTTATTGAGCATGAATGAAACACTGTCGTGATGTAGGTCTGGGTTTTCAGAATAAAAGCGCGTGGTGAGGAGGTTCTGCTTTAAACGTTATGATGTCGATCTTAAAAGTTCTGGTGACCAACTTCATGTTTAATGCAACAGTGAATTAAGTTATTAAAGAGGAAGAAGACCGCTGTGAAATATAAAACTGGTTTTACTAATAACGTAATGTTTGATGACGTCGTAATGTAATGTTCAAACACAGAGGTACGGCCACACCTTCTCCTCTCTCCCTCTCTCTCTCCCGCTCTCTCTTTCTCTCTCTCTTTTTCTTTCTATCCCCCTCTATTTCTCGCTCTCGTACCCTCTCTTTCCCTCCCTCTCTCTCATTCTTGCTCTCTTTCACTCCCTCTCTTTCCCTCTCCCTCTCCTGCTCTCTCTGTCTGTTACTCTCTCTCTTTTTCCCTCTCTCTCTCCCTCTATCTCTCACTCTCTCTCTCCTTCCCCCTCTCTCTCTCTCTCGCTCGCACCCTATCTTTCTTTTTCTCTGTCTCGCTCTCTCCCTCTCTCTCTCCCTCTATCTCTCCCTCCCTCCCTCTCTCTCTCTCTCTCTCTCTCTCTCTCTGTCTGAGTTTCTTTCTGAACAACGTATTAAACCAGAACCCTCCCCTGAGCTCAGTGCTGAACAGAACCGCACTGCCGCACTGAAAGTCTTTATGTCGGAGTCCATCACATCGGATTGTCGGTTAAGTTGATTTTAAAAGCTTCTCCCCCCACTTTTTCTCCCTTTGATGATGAGACAACATGAAATATTTACAGGTTGGAAAATTCCAGACATGAGAGGTGATAAAGGAGAAGCAGTTAAGAGTCTCTGAAGACACTCGCTCATTTCCTCCTAGATGGAAACACATTCAGGTGGAGTTCCCAGCTGCTGATGTTCTTCCCGCCGACACAAAAACCGATGTCAGAACAGAGTTCTCATGGTGATACTCCTGTCAGAACTTCTCATACTCAACCGGTCCGACCTGCAGAAGCTGGATGAAGCAGCAGGGATGAAAGTTTCAGGATCTGCTGTCAAGGAAAAGCAACATTTTGGCTAAACTAGACCAAACCATGCAAACTGCACTGCAAAAAAAAAAAACAGCACCAACCGTCGCCTCAGGTCACATGACCAACCAGTTCCTTTAGATCAAACGTGTTCTACTCTTTCCACTAGTCTACTTTTATTTCTAGGGTCTCTTTTAAAATGTCCAATATTTCAAAAAAATGCTCCTTGTATCTGCTGGATGAGATCTTTTCAGAAAAGTGACTTTTTAAATAAAACAACTAAAGGTCCTGTTTTATTAGCATGAATGAAAAACAATGCTCTTAATCGTCCTTCTGCGCAACGTGAAACGAAGAGGAAATTTTCTACATCTTCAACATTTTCTCCTTTTTCTATTCCGTCATTTTCTTCTTTAGCGTTTTTCTTCTGTCCGATTTTTTCTAAATTTTGAGTTGTTGTTGAAAAATGTGACTGAATGGAATTCTCTCTCTCCTCTCTCTGCGTCTACAGCTCCACTCCAACGCCGACAAGGGCGACGGTTCCGTCAGGTACATCCTGTCCGGGGAGGGGGCGGGCTCCGTCTTCGCCATTGACGAGACATCGGGGGACATCCACGCCACCGAGAGCCTAGACCGGGAGAGGAAGTCCCAGTATGTCCTCCACGCCATGGCCATCGACCGGCGGACCAACCGCTCTCTGGAGTCCGAGTCCGAGTTCATCATCAAGGTCCAGGACGTCAACGACAACGCTCCCACCTTCCCTCACGGACCGTCAGTGGCAGCGGTGTCGGAGATGTCGGACATCGGTAAGAGACGCCGTTTCCTGCGACCGCGCCAGGAAGACGTGTGTAACAAAGTAGTCATAGTTTTTACAGTTTTTTAACAATCTACTGATAGTTTTTTATAGTTTTTTAACAAACTAGTGATCGTTTTTTATAGTTTTTTAACAAACTAGTGATAGTTTTTTTTAGTTTTTTAACAAACTAGTGATAGTTTTTTTTGTTTTTTAACAATCTACTGATAGTTTTTTAATTGTTTTTTAACAAACTAGTGAGTTTTCTAACAAACTACTGATAGTTTTCTTTTTATAGTTTTTTAAGAGACAAGTTTTGTAGTTTTTTAACAAGCTAGTACTATTTTTTTTATTAGTTTTTTAACAAACTATTGAACGTTTTTAACTTTAGTTAACTTTAGTTCAGTTTCAAAAAGAAACTGTAAAAAAAAAAAAAAACTATTTTTTATTTTTATTTGGGTGAACTTTGACATAAACGAGGGTCATTTGGATCAAATTTGGACAAAATGGGACCAATGCTTGAGAATTTATGGCCCAAACATTTTGGGAGATAAAGCTAAATATACAACCAACCTTTCCCAAAATCACTCCATTTCCTCCTGGTACTAAGGTCTATGTGGGCATTATTTTTGCAAATGATCCATTTGCCTGGGGTCCTGGGGGGTTCTGGTTGGGGTCCTGTTGCATGATCCTGGCCTAAATTGGTGGGATAACTGGAATTTGGTTATGGTGCCCCCCTAGTGAGTAAAATATGAACAATTAAGAGTAAAATATAATATATACAAGATTGCATATCATATATACTAACATCCATCCTTAAAGAAACAGTACAAATGTTAATATTCATGGTCAGAGTATGTGGATAACTCAGAATTTTACCGTGAAATCACACATTTATGCTCAAGTTAAGGAAAAAATACCATAATGTCACAAACAAGTCGTTACCGTGAAAAAGTATTTTCCTGTATAAATAAAACACTTTATCCATACAGCAAGAGAATAACGTGATTTCTACAGACGGATGACAGAAGTAAAAACACGGTTAAAGTTTTGAAATAATGGGAATTTCTAAGTCTGAATTTATTGTAATTAACCGTTATTTTATGTAATTAACTTTGTAACTGTTATGCCAATTTATGCCAATTTACTTTCACGTCTTGAACATGGTGAACATATTTTTTTCACGCCAACCAAAAAAAAAACACGTTCACGCTAACCGTATTTTTTTCATTCTGGCAACCAAAGCTGCTGGAATTTTACCATAAATTATACATATTGTAGGATATGTCAAAACTTTCCACTGGGTAAAATTTCTTGTAGTTTTTCCAGAATCCTGCTCACAAACATGCTAACAAATAAACAGACAAACACACTGGAGGTAAAGCTCCGCCTAGTGTTGGAAATATACATCTGATTACCAAAATCCATCCAGTTCTTCCTCACACTGAAGTCTATGGGGTTACAAAGTTTGAAAAGGATCCGTGAAATGTTTTTTGCGTTATCACAAAGGATCAGCGGCGGTGGATTTCACGACATTCCCGATTTTATCGGAAACGTTGAAATCGAACCTCTTAGGAATGTTTCCCTGATTTTATGTTTTCTCTCTGTGCAGGAACGTCGGTTTTCCAGGTGACGGCCACGGATGCAGATGACCCGACCTACGGGAACAGCGCCAAGATAGTTTACAGCGTCCTGGATGGACAGCCGTACTTCTCTGTGGACGCTAAGACGGGTAAGACTCTGAGGATTATTTTATTATTTTAATCTACTGTTGTTGTTTTTTTGCAGGAATCTTTTTAAGAGTGCAGGGTTTATTCCAGAAAGCCGGTTTAGTCAGAACTCTGAATATGTTAATGCTGAGATACTCTGGGTTTTTCTTCTCCAGCAGGTGAGATAAGTTAAACCCGCTAACTGGCAGGTTTTTTTCTGACAAACCCTGATTTTGGACTTGGCTCCTCCCCCTTGTGACGCTGAATCAGAGCCTTCGGACTTACCTGTCCTATTTTTACCTCTGTTACCATTTTAGCTTCGTTTGTCTGTTTTACTGCCAATATTACAGAAACACAAACACACAAACACACAAACACACACAAACACACACACAGAGACAAACCCACAAAAATGCACATACAAACACAGACACACACACATAAACACATAAATGCACACTTACACACACACACAGACAGACACACACACACACACACACACAGAGACACAAACACACAAAGAGACACACAGACACACACACACAAACAGAGACACATAAACACACACACACTCAAAAACACACACACAGACCCATAATCAAACACACACACACACACACATACACAAATGCACACACACAAACACAGACACATAAACACACACACACTCACAAACACACACACGGACACACATACACACACACACGCAGGAAGTGAAATGCAGTCAGAACCTCGGCGGCCAGCAGCTGAATGCTACTGGCGTGTTGACCTGCACAGCCTCTCGTCGGCTGACAGGTGAAGTCAGCGGAGCGGGCAGGTGGGAGCAGAACACGCTACGTTTACGTGAATTCACCTGACATCAGCTGGAGACGAGGGGAAATGGGGGAGGAAGGAGAAATGAAGTTAATAAAAACATACAAAGGCTACAACCGGAGATCAGAGAGGAGAAACGGGCAGCTCAGCGTCTGCAGCGGTCAGAACCGCCCCAAAGTGGTGTGAGGAAGGGGAACCAGGGTCACCGGGACCAGCCGGTGTTCTCTGACCCCACAGAAGATCTACCGCGGCAGAAACCGCTGAAAAAGTTCTGATAGCAAGGCGTCGGATCTAACAGTGACATCACAGAACTGTTAGGGCAGCAAAAAAGGGGGACAGTATCAGGCAGGTTGTTATAATGTTATGTCCAGTCCTGATCATCAGAGGAGAAGGAAGGACATAAAGGTGGAGTCTGACCTCCACCCAATCCTCAAACAGCTGATAATAACTCAGGTTTACTCCTGTAGCCTGCTGGAGACATGAGGGGGGGGGGACGTCAAAGCCTTATCAGTACCCCAGAGTGGGTTTACTCTGACTAACGTTACATCATCATGACGTTAGCGAACATGAAGTTATTAGTGAGGTGGTGTTGGGTGATAAAATCATCAGAACTAATCGTTAAAATCAACATCACATGTAACGTTTGAAGCAGAAAACTCCCCATCACCGGCTTTTATTCTGAAAACCCAGATTAGATTCAGTATTTTCTTTCTGATTAGACGCCTTTTAAGAATCCATTCGGCATCAGGCGGTTCATGTAAACCCACCTAGTGACATTAAAAAGTCAACAATAAAGACCAAAGAGAACATTTAAGGACAAATTAAAAGGTCCATAAACGGCCGGTTCAGGAGTTTATAGCTTGTGGTTGTGTGTCTGGACAGTGAAAAGGTCTAGTCCTGTCTTGTCCTGGAGCAGTGAACTAATCCTTGTCCCCTCATTAGTCCGTTTAAGTTAAGCCTCGTCTGAATCACACAACACACACAAAATAAACTTAATGTATCTCCAAAACTATCGGTGTATCTTAATGACCCTGTTGTCTGTGGACAGGTGATGCTATTTTCACTGTCAGTAACGTTGTACCTGTTACTATATGTGAGTAATCTAATACTATGTGTGAGTAATCCGTTACTATGTGTAAGTAATCTGTAACTATGTGATAGTAATCTTTTACTATGTTTGAGTATTCAATGTTACTATGTGTGAGTAATCTGTTACTAGATCAGAGCAATCCATTACCATGTGTGAGTAATCCGTTACCGTGTGTGAGTAATCTGCTACTATTTGTGAGGGATCTGATACTATGTGTGTGTAATCTGTTACTATATGTGAGTAATCCGTTACCGTTTGTGAGAAATCTGTTAGTATGTGTGAGTAATCTGTTAGTATGTGTGAGTAATCTGCTACTATGTGTGAGTAATCTGTTATTATGTGTCAGTAATCTGATACTATTTGTGAGTAATCTGCTACTATGTGTGAGTAATCTGCTACTATGTGTGAGTAATCTGTTAGTATGTGTGAGTAATCTGATACTATGTGTGAGTAATCTGTTACTATGTGTGAGTAATCTGTTACTAGTGTGAGTAATCTGATACTATGTGTGAGTAATCTGTTACTAGTGTGGGTAATCTGTTACTAGTGTGAGTAATCTGATACTATGTGTGAGTAATCTGAAAAATAAAACAAAGTTGGACAGAAGTTGGACCCAAATGGGACAAAAAGGTGATTTTGACCCCAGAGAGGGATTCTTTGCTGCAAAAAAACCACCTGTGTCCACTAGAGGGAGTTACATGAACACACAACAACCGTTACCTGTGACATAAATCTTCTATTAAAATCAGCAGACTGTTAAAAAAACGAAAATAAAACTAAGCATAGACGCCAAATTATATTCCTTCAGGCAGGAAGGAGGTTTCATCAGAATCACTTCGTCCAGTTATGAACTTATTCTCCGTCAACAAAAACTCAACCTGTTTGATAATTTGACAGAGTATATCAAATTTTTTGATAAAATAACAGAAAAATAAGCTTGCATGTACACCAACATTTAAAGACATATAGCGTATATTTGTGAAATACCATTAAATTCAAGGTCTTTTTTTTTGTAATTAATTATTCATGTACAGACAATTATAGTACTGTTGTTGTTACTATACCGTAACGTCTTGTAAATACTCAACATATACTTTTTTACGGTGAAACTCTGGCCACAAGACCTGCATGAGTTTTTTTTTACAGTGTGACAAAAAGAACTGAACGGTTTGAGGACGAAGCTGAAGCAGGAGTAAATTTATGACAGTTCAGAACAAGAACAAGAACATCTCTCAGCAGTTCAAAATGTCAGTTTGAACAGTTAGATCAATAATGAAGAAGTTTAAAGAGACTGGAGATGTTAGACATCGACCTGGAAGAGGACGTGTCTGCAAACTGACCCCACACACTGTAAGGGAGGATAGTTGGACTGGCTAAAGACTCTCTATGGATGACAGCTAGAGAGGTCAGAGGTCAGTTGAATCTTGGGGTCAGAAAGTCTCACTAACCACCATCACATGGCGCCGACACCAACACCAACACCAGCTGTTTGGGACAGCTGTTAGATTTAGATGTTGGTACTGTTGAACCTAGACGGAGGTTTTCGCTCCGAATGCTTTTTCTACTTGCTGATGGGTTGCTGAATACAATCGTCCTTTTCATTTGGTCTCATTTTTGAGAAACTTTATGATTTGATTGTATAGTTTAGATTATTATTATTATTATTATTATTATTATTATTATTATTATATAAATATGATATAAAATCAATGAATTCAATCATTCATTATCCGTAACCACTTACCCTGTTCAGGGTCGTGGGGACTGGAACCTATCCCAGCTGACACCTGGCATTTGGTGGGGTACTTCATCATAGAGCTGAGACACCACAGAAGCGTCCTCCTCCGGTGGACACAGGACCTGCACCGCCTTTAACACCTTGATAGTTTTGGTCAATCCGCCGCCGCCGCATTCAGCCACAGGACACTTCTTGTTAGCGCGATATCTCAAAAACGATTTTTCGTTCTCAAATTTCATAGCAACATGGACCTTAGTGAGAGGAAGAACTGGATTGATTTTGGGACTAAATGGGACGAAACCACTGATACGATTTAGTTTAATTCATCATCATATTTTACTCTAATAGTGAACGGGGGTTTTCTTTTCAGTTTTCTCGACATAACTCAAAAACCTTTTCATGGATCATGTTCGAGCTTGACACTGACATAGACCTCAGTGTGAGGAAGAACTGGGATGATTGTGGGACCAGTCAGTTGTATATTTTCAACACCACGGGGAGCATTTTCCCCTTAGAAACACTTACAAAAGCCAGAAGAAAATACATTAAGAAAACAGTCTGCAAAAGCGACAATACAACAGAGATGTTTAGGAAGGACATTGTCCCAGACGCGCTTTTATCGCTTAATTTAGTGACTAAAACAGATTTCATACACACACATGTCAAAAGTACCAAAGTTTCTGTGCTGCTCTGTGTGAGGAAAGATTCTTGGGATCGTAAATTGAAAGCACCTCAAGGGCATTAACCTCTGCCTCCTTATAAAACCACAGGAAGGAGATTCACTCCACTTCCTCCAGCTCTTCTCCTCTCACGTCCAGTCCTGTACCCCCGTACCTCCCCGAAAATATTACAATGAAAAAAAAAGAGAGAAAAGTGATACGGTGTGATCTTGAAACAGATAGGGGTAAAAAAAACAACGTTTTTTTTTAACTATTACTTCTGAGACAAAAAAAAAACTTCCTAATATTAGTAAAATAATTTGTAAAAATGTTTGTAGTGGAATATTTTCCTTCTTCCATCGTCTTTGGACCGATATAGACTCAACTTGTGTGTGTGTGTGTGTGTTTGTGTGTGTGTGTGTGTGTGTGTGTGTGTGTTTGTGTGTGTGTGTGTGTGTGTGTGTGTGAGTGTGTGTGTGTGTGTTTGTGAGACTGTGTGTGTGTTTGTGTGAGTGTGTGTGTGCGTGTGTGTGTGTGTGTGAGACTGTGTGTGTGTGAGTGTGTGTGTGTGCGTGAGACTGTGGGTGTGAGTGTGTGTGTGTGTGTGTGTGTGTGTGTGTTTGTGTGTGTATGTGTGTGCGTGTGTGAGACTGTGTGTGTGTGTCTATCGGTCTATATGGACCCATAAACAGAACCCCGGTCCCGTCCCTCTCTGTGTCCCGGGTGCATAATGTGTCTGCTGTCCCGGGTCTGAGGGGACGGTGAGTCCAGATGGTTCTCTGCTTTCTGAGCCTCTGAAGCGAATGATGCAGCGGAGCGGAGCCTCCAGGCTGAGTGCTGTCTGGAGCTCATGGGAGAGAGGTGTGTGTGTGTACGTGTGTCTGCAAGTGTGTGTGTGTGTGAGTCTTTGTGTGTATGTGTGAGTCTTTGTGTGTGTGTGTGTGTGTGTGTGAGAGTCTTTGTGTGTGTGTGTCTGAGTCCATGTGTTTGTATGCGTGTTTATATGTCTTTGTGTGTGTATATGTGTGTATCTGTGTTTGTTTGTAAGTGTGTGTGAGTGTGAGTCTGTGCGTCTGTGTGTGTTGGTGTCTGTGACTTTGTGTGTCTTTGTGTGTGTGAGTCTGTGTGTTTGTGTGTGTGTGAGTCTATGTGTGTGTGTCAGTCTGTGTGTGTGTGTGTGTGTGTGTGTGTGTGTGTGTGTGTGTGTGTGTGTGTGTGTGTGTGTGTGTGTGTGTGTGTGTGTGTGTGTGTGTGTGTGTGTGTGTATGTGTGTGTGATTGAGTCTCACACCAACATGCAGATTTCAGCAAACAGGATAAAAACTCTTGGACAAACATCACTACCACACATCATACTTCAGGTTCTGTCCAGATGTCTGAGACCGACCCCCTTACAAAGGAAACTCATTTACGCCGCTTCTATCCTGGACCTCATTCTTTCTGTCACTGGAGACATCCACCTGTAGGCTCCACCACCCCGACATGCACCTGTAGTCCCCCCCACCCCAGCATCCACCCCAGCTCCACCACCCCAACATGCACCTGTAGGCTCCACCTGTAATTTTGTAAATTCTAAGGTTTTCCAAATACTTCTTCTACGTAAAATGTCATGAAAATTAGTCCACAAATCTTTGAGTTACTGCCAAAACTACAAGATTGCCCAATCACACAATGGTTAAGAAAGGGTTGTTATGACATCACATCATGACATCAAGCTATAAAGTCATTAAAATGTCATCGAGTTTTTGATTCAATTTAGCCTCGATGAACAAAATAATATCACGTTGAACATCTTTATTGATATCAGAGACGTAATAGAGATCAACAACTTTTATAAGGTTTGAACGGCCGATACTGATTTTTTTTCCTGAGTTTTAAAACCTTGATGAACAGTGTATTTTTAAGTGCTCTTATTTTGAAGGCTTACAGTGGAAGCAAGGCTGGTCGGCATTGTGTATGTATTCGGACCTGTTGAAATGAATGTACTTCCTTAAACCAACTCTACGACATTTGGAAGTGAAAATAAAACTCTGAAGGCTTCGTTCAATTTGTTGTTTAGAACGTTGTTGCCGATGTTCATCCGCAGCTTATTTTCTCATTACTGCTCTTATAAATTGCGATCTTTGTGTTTTTCTGGTTTACGTCTGAGATGTTTGGAGACCATGCTTGGCGTCTACGGCGCAGGCGTGTAACCGGCGCCGACAACCGGACTATTGCCGATCACATCAAACTCGGTCTGATAGTCATTGTGTAATTGTTGAGAACAATATGAGGTCAGAACGGTCAATAGAAACCAGAACCATGAACAAACTGAGGGCTGGATTTCTAAATGAAACCCAGGACCTGCTCCATATGAGACGGAGGATAATGTCCTGGAGGATGTCCTCCCAGAACTGGATCAGAACATCACTGAGCTCCTGGACAGCCTGGCTTTCTACATGGTGGCTTCTGATGCAGCAATACAGAACTCCTCAAAGGTTCTCAAGTGGGTTCTGGTCTGGAGAACGTGAGGCCCAGACAACGGCATCAAGACCTTCATCATCCAGGAACTGCCTACACTCTGACCACATGAGGCCGGGCCTTGTCCTGGACCAGGAGGAACCTAGGGTCCACAGCACTAGTGTGAGGTCTGACAGTGGGTCTGAGGGTTTCATCCTGGTACCTAACAGCAGTCAGGTACCGCTGACTAACACCTGGAGGTCTGTGAGACCCTCCAAAGATCTGCCACCCCAGACCATCACTGACCCACCACCAAACCGGTCCTGCTGGATGATGTTTCAGGCAGCAGAACCTTCAACACAGCGTCTCCAGACTCTTTCACGTCCGTCACATGAACTCAGTCAGAACCTGCCCTCATCTGTGAGGAGAACGAGGCACCAACGGAGAACCTGCCCATCCTGGTGTTCTCTGGATGTTTAGAACATTCTGTGCTGCAGAACTTTCCTTCGCCTTCAGGGCCTTCAGTTCAGGGCCGGAGCAGAAAGAAGCAGGATCCGATGACCTCGCTCCAGAGCGTTGTTTATAGTCCACGTTAATCACAGACCAGTGAGGTCTTTGTCCCACCAGAACCATCTCCGCCTTTAGAGGGAGGGGCTTCAGGAGGAATCAGGCCACTCTTTGGAGTTTGTACTGGTCTATTTTTACTTCTGCAGGAGATCCAGCAATCTGGAGGCGAAAGATTTTACTGACTCTTTAGAGACTCGCTGCAAAAACACAAGTCCCAGAGAGAAGCCCGGATGTTTTGTCAGTACCGACAGTCCAGGTTCATACAGAGAAACAGTCCAGGTTCATACAGAGAAACAGTCCAGGTTCATACAGAGAAACAGTCCAGGTTCATACAGAGAAACAGTCCAGGT
>VRLP01008668.1:0-15785 GCA_009660295.1 Lophius piscatorius
CCTAGCGCTTCCAAGGCTCCCGCTCCTAGCGCTTCCAAGGCTCCCGCTCCTAGCGCTTCCAAGGCTCCCGCTCCTAGCGCTTCCAAGGCTCCCGCTCCTAGCGCGATCCCTCTCCCCGCGCCTCCAGTGATCCCTCTCCCCGCGCCTCCAGTGATCCCTCTCCCCGCGCCTCCAGTGATCCCTCTCCCCGCGCCTCCAGTGACGCCTCTTCCGGCTTCTCCCGTGACGCCTCTTCCGGCTTCTCCCGTGACGCCTCTTCCGGCTTCTCCCGTGACGCCTCTTCCGGCTCCTCCAGTGACGCCTCTTCCGGCTCCTCCAGTGACGCCTCTTCCGGCTCCTCCAGCGACGCCTCTTCCGGCTCCTCCAGCGACGCCTCTCCCGGCTCCGCCAGCGACGCCTCTTCCGGCTCCGCCAGCGACGCCTCTTCCGGCTCCGCCAGCGACGCCTCTTCCGGCTCCGCCAGCGACGCCTCTTCCGGCTCCGCCTGTTCCCGTGACTCCTGTTCCCGTGACTCCTGTTCCCGTGACTCCTGTTCCCGTGACTCCTCTTCCCGTGACTCCTCTTCCCGTGCCTCCTCTCCCCGTGACTCCTCTCCCGACTCCCTCAGTGACGTCCTCACTGACTTTGCACTCCAGTGCTCCGTTCCCAGATACTGACCCCGACTCTAGCTCTGTGTTCCACGGTTACCGAGACCCTGACTCAAAGTTCTTAACTGCCCCTGGTTCCTGGTTGGCCTCCACCCAATGTCAGCTAGAGAGCCCAGAGAGGTTTCGTCCTCATCGGCTCCTAGAGGCACCTCGCCGCAGACCACCGGAGAAGTCTCTCCTTCGCCATCTTGCCCCCTGGCCTCCGGCTCGGCCCCCTGAAGACTCTTTCCACCTCCACTGCTGGCGGCCTCGTGACCTGGTTCGCCTCAACGGGCGACCTCCTCCTCCTCGTGACCGGGTTCGCCTCAACGGGCGACCTCCTCCTCCTCGTGACCGGGTTCGCCTCAACGGGCGACCTCCTCCTCCTCGTGACCGGGTTCGCCTCCACGGGTGCCCGCCTCCTCGAACACCAGAGTGGTCACTCTGGTGCGGCCTGGTTTTGGCCCTGCCTTCAGGTCGTCCACCGGACAGTATAGGGTTGCTGGACGAGGCTTGTTGAAATTTTTGTTTCAACAAGCCGGGGACATTATGTTAGACCAAAAGAATGAATATTACTATTCAAAAACTCAATTTATCTCGGAACTACCAGATTATTGTACACGCTATTCTGGAAATAAATCCTTTTGAGTCATGTACACCGCCAACAGTTGATTCAGGTTTTTGAACGAGTCAAAATAAAGCAGGATTGATCAATTATATTTCCAGAATTTGTGCATAACTGAGAGATGAATATTATAAGTTGTTTCTGGAAAGCAGGGTACACAACCTCTTTTGCAATGCAGACTTGTTAAATAGGAATACATTTTGTGGACCCAGGGGCATTTTTTATCATGTTAATGTTAAATCACCAACTATATAATAACTTATCAAGTTATTCTGTTTGTGGACATAGTAATCCAGGACATAGTAATCCTTAAAGTTTGAATCGGTAGCGACTGGATGACTGACGAGATGAGGAATTAGGTGATTGGAACTCAACCAACTTGGAAGGGTTACAAAACTATTTCTGAGAATCCGAGGATTGAGGTGGCAGTCTTATGAGGAACTAATGCTTTGCTGCCTTTGATGGATTCCTGTCTCTACTAGAAATTCATGAAGGATAATATCAGGTCATCAGTCTATGTGTTGTACCTAAAGCACAACTGTGTCATGCAGCTAGGCAATGATCCCAAGGCTCAAATGGAATGTTATTAAAAGTATTGTGGTAGCTTAGGCAAAGTCTGAACCTGAACTTCATTGAACCCCAGAGTGACATGAAGAGGTCCACTTTCGAATCCTCTATCCTTTTGAAACTATTTGCTTTCGTAAATTCTAATGCTTAGAAAACTACTTATGGAAGTTGGCATGGAAGCTCAGTCAGGACTACAAAACAAGAACTGAAACATGATTCAAGTCGGCCTACAATATCATATACTCAAAATCACAATCTTTTCAGTACAGCAAAATATTAATGTCTGTCAGTTGCTTAAACAGAACCATAATCCATTTCTCAAGCTCAGGTTATGCTCAGTATGTAAAAGCACAGAGAAAAGCAAATTTTCAGGGAACTTTTCCTGAGTGTTTGTGGTTGTTTGAGAGGTCATACTATGACGATTTTCCTCCATGACATCAACTCAGTCCCTTTATATCCTTTTTTCTCACGTTTCTGTATTCCACCAGAGGAACAATCAGAAAATTTGTCACCTATAATGAACTGTTTTTGTTGGATCATAACAATATTTCTTTTATTCAATTTGATACCCACCATTTGATGTGCTTGAATCGAAAAACATCTTTTAAATTGCTTTATACATATCCCTTTTCAAAAATTCTGCTTCAGATCCAGTCTTGAAAGGGGGGTTCAACAAACAAGGCTTTTTCCTACATGCTTTGGAGATCCCACTTTAAAGCCTACTAAGATATTACAGCACATGTGGTTCCCATCCCACAGACAACCTGTGCCTGCCTTCTCCACAATGACAACCAGTATCTTTAATTATGACAGTGTTTTGTTTTTCTTGTCTCTGGGGATAGATAATGGGGACCGTTCCTCCTCTGAGGCAAACGGCCAGAAGAGGCTCTGTAAACATGGGGGAATGAAGATTAATCACACACTAGAGATGGTGTTCCCACTTTAATAATCAGTATTGATTACTGTCACCTTACATCTGCACCAACAGCTGCTGCAAGGGGGGCCTGTTGCCCAAGGCTGGTCTCCCACACACTTCCAGTGTTAAATCACTGGAGAATAGTGGGGTTATCATGAAATACACACCAATAAATGTACTTTATTGTCTATCAAACTATACAAATATACAGATTCACTTAGCTGTGGCACCGGACTGTCTTCACTTTATGAATATTAAGGTTTATTTCAAGCACTGACAATGAATCCAACCAAAGTGCATTGGGCTCATCAAATAAAAGAAATAAAAGAATACAGCCATCTTATCTCGTAGTTATGAAAAAGATCTCGTAATTACAAGAAAAAAGGTCTCCTAATTATGAGATCGCTGTCTCGTAGTAATGAGATGGAGTTTCGTAGCTTGTTTACTATTAACTTGAAGGGGTGAGTATTTTGAAGCGCATTCAAACTAACAAGCATATTTCAGAGCCTGCGTGCAAAGCTGTCCGAAATCAGGGTAAAACGTATCAGCATCCCAACATTTCTAAAAGTCTCATATATAAAATATTTATCACCTCGCAATCTGCGATTCTGGAACACATATACGTTTTATCCTGGTTTCTGACAGCTGCATATCATTGCACAGGTGACAAAAGACATCAGAGAACTTTTTGTTATTTAGTATGCTTGGCAGTTTGGATGAGCATCGAACAATTCTCATTCTGTTCAAGTTAACACTAAACATGCTCCAAACCTCAAGTCTCCCAACATAATAAGTGAAGCAAGAAGAAAAGAAAAAAATCTTATAATTAGGAGATATTTTCTCGTTATCAGGAGATAAGGTATCCGTGTTTTTTATTTTTTTATTTGGTGAGCACAATGTGCTGCCATAAAATCCCACTAGACTTGGTTACATTTGATTTATTTTAAAAATATGAGACTTAGTGTACTGACAAATGACACCAATTTGTTTGGGTCTGTTTGTAAGCAGGATAACTCAAGGAATTTTAAACAGACGGGGGGTGCCCTCCTGTTTTCAGTAATTGTAGAGGAATCAATGGAAGTACTGAATATAACTGGATACCTATTTTCTAGCCATGCTTAAAATCAATCTAGATTGAATAAAAAAAATATCAACTTTTCAAGGTGATTCAAGACTCTAGCAACCTTTGTCACACTCTTGATTAAAAACTTTGTTATCTATTAGTTTTTTTGCCAAGCCCCTATGTTGAGCTCAGTGATGGTCTGTTTTCTTCTTTTTCTTGTGCCCTTTTTTCTGATGAACACCAAACTCCGGTATATAATCTGTGCAACTTAATTTCACACCAAATTTAGTTTCAAACCAGCTCCTGGATCTGAGTAGCCTGTGAAATCGAATGTAACAGCACCCTGATTATGTTTATTAGAGCGCTGTTTATTTGCATGTGCTGACCCTGCACAACTGGGTCAAGGACTTGAGTTTCATCCTGTTGGAAGCTTCAGTGAACCACATCAACATTTATCGTAATGTTGTTAGTGACTGATGATATGACTGATCAAATAAAATTGAGTGAGTTTGGAAATAATGGAACAGTCAAACAAAAATGATGACCCTATGACCCTTAACCCTGTATATTTTCCCTTGGTTTTTAGTAGACTGAATTCTGCTCAGGCTTGTAGTGTTTCATATACTGTAGATATATTTCAGCAAAGTTGGACAAACAATTAGAAGGATATGGCTGAACAATAGTGTTTTTGTAAAAAAAAATCCCCCTACTGAGAGAAATATTAAGTATTGGAGTAAAGTATAATATGTATACAAGATGGAACTTTGAGATATGATCCAAATTTAAAGTGTGTTATAAATTAAATGCATTATTATTATTATTATTATTATAAGATATATCTCCTTGAGTCCATTCATATGTTTCAAAATTTGGACTAAATGGGACCAGGGGTTACCAAATTATTGCCCGTAAACTTTTGAAGCTAAAGCTCCCCTTGGTGTCAGAACCATACAACCAACCTTCCCAAAATCAACCCAGTTCTTCCTTGCCCTATTTTGGTATACAATTTTTAAATGAGCCATGAAACATCTTTTGAGTTATGTCCAGAAACAGTATTTTTAGTTAAAAAAATAAAAAATAAAATGTATATATATAAATATACATATATATATACATATATAAATATAAATATATATATATTTTTTTAATTTATCTAAATAATAGATTTTTTGGAACAAGGCCAACTTTTCTGAGCTTTGGTAGTGGAAATGAGTGTCAGTCATGTTATAAAAAACAGATCTATCCCAACCCTTCATTACAATGGTGGACCTTCTCAAGTTTGTCATCACACTGTATTGAGACAAAGCAGTCAAAGTAGAAGAGACAACGTAAGAAGCAACCAAAACTCGGTTTCACAGACAGCTGGTGGGGAACTGACTTGTTCCATATTTAAATTCACCAGATCGCTTTGATATCCTTACGCTTTTTGGACTGTCCAGAGCAAAAATACTCCTTCTACTGAGGCCTTGATTTGGTGGTTGGTTCTAACTTTGATGTTTAGGCACTGGACTGGAGCTGGAGATAAGATAAACCTGGTGAACGTGACCTTTCTTGTCCAGCCATCAGGCTATCATTGCTGCAGTGTGACCTCAGGCCTCTTAGCTGCTTCCGTCACCGTTCTATACAGGGTAAGTTAGTGTTCGTCTCTTATTTGTCACAATAGACACTGTAAGAAATTGGCACTGGTACTAATATGAAATATATTTTTATACCAAAGTATTTCTAATTCTCTTGTTGTTAATTTGTTAATATAGTTTGCAAAGCACCATGTTGGTAAAGTTCTCCTGTATGGATACAAATTTATGAATATTGCTATGGCAGCACCATGAGCAGAGTAGCAGCTCTTGGCCGCCTCTGATCGTCTAAGCGTGAGAGTGATATTCTGCGGAATAAATAGTCTATTTTCTGTCAACAATAGACTTTTCAATAGAACAGCGTGGTCAGTGGGAATAACGTTGAAAAAAGTGTTGTTTAATGTGGCTTATGCTGTGCATTCACTCATTCATGACCAGCTCATCGGAATCAATAGCAGCCTGTCATTGAGGGGGGATATGGTTGCAGTTCTGTAAAGTGCTGCAGCCAGAGGGCCTTGCAGTTCACTGCATGTGATCTTTGAATCATTTTTGACTTTCTGAATGAGTCTTTTCGGTGCTCTTGGAGGAATTTTTGGAGGCAGACCACCTCTGGGAAGGTTCACATTTGTTCCATGTTCTCAATTGTGAATTATTTGTCTCAGTGTGAATCAGTGGAGACACAGAGGCTTAGAAATAGCTGTGAAACCCTTTCCACGTTTATGGACTCCATATTTTTTTACATTCTCCCAATTGACAATAGATAAGCTTTTTGTTCGATAAATAAAATTACAATTTAAAAGTTTTTGTTTTTGTTTTATGTCAAACATCGTTGGAAGTGGAAACACACATTTAAAAACAGAGTATGTTCACTACTTGGATTTTAGTTTTTGCTCAGGGACACATGCACCTGAGCAGGATTGATGCTCAGACACCTGAACAGGAGTGATGCTCAGACACCTGAGCAGGATTGGTGTTCAGACACCTGAGCAGGGTTGGTGCTCAGACACCTGGTGCTCAGACACCTGAGCAGGATTGATGCTCAGACACCTGAGCAGGATTGATGCTCAGACCCCTTTGCAGGATTGGTGTTCAGACACCTGAGCAGGGTTGGTGCTCAGACACCTGGTGCTCAGACACCTGAGCAGGATTGATGCTCAGACACTTGAGCAGGAGTGATGCTCACACACCTGAGCAGGATTGATGCTCAGACACTTGAGCAGGATTGGTGCTCAGACACCTGAGCAGGATTGATGATATCACCAACGTTTGGAAGGAAACACCAAGTAAATAGTTGACAAAGCTGTGTCTGTTGTTTGATGCTTGCGTGTCAGTGCTGTCTGTAGCATAATGTTAACTTTAACATCCACAGGTGCGTTTAGGTAGGCAGGCTTGTGTAAATGCCATATCATTAAAACCACCTGTCTAAATTTGTGAAGGCACTAAAATAGCTCTGTGATGTGACCATTTGTTCTGACAGGTTTCAATCACGACCAGCATTAACTTCTTTAAGCAGTTTATGCTACAAAAGCTCTTCTGTGGGATCTGAAAACACGGGCTAGCATTGTTTTCCACACACATCGATGAGCTTTGGATGCCCATGATACTTTCTCTGGTTTACATTTTCCCGTTTTTATCTCATCATCCCATATGAACAATGATATTCACTCCAACGGAGTGGCATATTTGCTTGATGTGCCCGCACGCGCGTCTGAGCCACCCAGGTGGTCATTTCGTACAATGACAACATAATATGTTTCTTTAGTGGATAGAACTCTGGAGTTTCACTTCCCTCTGTCATTTCCCTGCATTGACATGCACAGATTGACCACACAGACACCCGCACACATATGTGACTGTGACAAGAGATTTCCTCGCCCTTCACATAAAGATGTCTTGTGAAATTCCTAAGTTTACAGAAATGTTATGATTATAACGTTGTTACAATACAAATAGGTGTTAATCACAAACGCTATTAATCCTGACATCCCTGCATAGGGGTAACAATTTCTATGTGCAATCTTGAATTACCATATGACAATTCTATGTATAACATATAAATTCATCACCAACATGTATGTGTTTCCATATTCAGCATAAACTTCATGCTTTTAATTAGGAAAGGAGCAGCTCCTCTTTCCTGCAGAGCCTCGAGAGGACTGGAGGGCTGACAAAAGACTATTCATTCCCCCTCTAGTTGTTGGTATTAATCCTCTTGCACAAGGTTTTGCTTTCTGTATAAATAATTCTTCTTTGGTAGACGAGGAACATGAAGAACAGACTCTGAGAGAGTTTTCACAACACACCCAGATAACATTGTCCATAGTTACCGAGTGTGATACCAGCATGTGGAGAGGTAAATAAATAAAAGTTGAATAAAACCTGACCTCTGACGGCAGCCTACGGCATGCTGTTGTGAAGGGGGATTGTACAGACATGTGACTTATGTGTAATGAGAGAAGCACAGCGGCGGGGTTCCGCTGAATGAAAACACCGACCACTGTGACCCCAGGACAGTCTTTCTCCATCTCCAGAGCCTGGGGCAGGAAGGCTTGGAGATTGAGAGTCAGTAGGGACGGTTTGACTGGCGTCTGTGCCATGTTGATCCGAGCGCAAGCAGGAACGCTCTTCTGAAAGCTCAGCAGAGGCTTGAAGCTTAACATGAAAGTGGGAAATAGAAACATGTTACATTGTAGATAAAAGAGATCAGGCCGTAGGTGAAAAACTTAATCGATTGGAAATGCATCAGCTGAAAGTTTATGGGTGGGTTTAGTGATTGGACTGGAAATAAGTGCATTTAGACAAGAAGGAGGGCTACACTTTATCTCCAAAGATTGTGGTGAAATAATTACACAATCATGTTGTCATCTGTAAGTACAAGCCCACACACTTGTCCATGGTCCATAAAAATTATTTTACACCTCTCAGATAATTATGTGGCAACACAACAGATCGATAAAACCATTTATTTGGAATGACTTGTAAAGCGGTGTTCAGTCAACACACACAAATAGAGTAAGGTGTTAGATGCGATGATGCATGGACAGGAATGATGAAGAATCCACAGTCCATTCCATATGAACTTATTTAAGGTGTGTCAGATTGTGATACAAATTCATTCAAAATGAGTCATTGAAGGAATCTGTCTGCGAAAACACGTGACTCCCCTCCCTGCTGCATTCCCAGATGCATTGATTAAAACATGCTTTGAGTTTGTGAATTAACTCTTAAAAGAACAAGAGTGTGATAAATTTTGAGAGTCAAACAGATGTAAGCTTGATAAAATGTGACATTTTCATTCTATGGGTGGTTTTTCCTGCCTTCTAGCTTATAACTAAAATGATATCATCTTAAAGCTGTGTGCCCAGCTTTAAGATGATATCATCCAAAGCTGGGCACACACTGTACAGTTTCAGAGCCGTTGCTGTTTGGTTACACCTTACATAATAATCATAATTTCTCTGCAGAAGCTCACGATTTGTCTGCTCGCACTGTATGATCCGATCATCAAGCACGACCTGAATGCTCCCACTGTACAGCCCGTCGGCCCCTCAAGCCCATTGTCGCTATTGACAATTGTCTAAAAAATATTTGTATGAGAGCTCTGAGGCCTAAAGAAGTTTGTTTGCTAGCAACGTGCTAACAAGACTGTAACTGGATACATCCTGTGTTTAAGAAAGAAAGAGGCGCTGGCAAATCTGGACTCGTAGGTGGCTTGGAGGATGGCTGGTTTATTTTTGAAGAAAGAAACAAGCTATATTTAGTCTTTCTGTGCTGTGCAGTTGCTACCAGCCACAAACTACAGTCCCTACATTCTGACTACTGGACTGACTGCTGGAGTGACTACGGAGCCACATCACACAGCAAATGTGCTGACCGAACAAATATTCTGTCATGTCAGAAATCCATATGTTGCCTATCGTTCAAATGGGAGCTTGTAATTGGTCTTCGGGCCTCCCGCACACTGCAAGACAAAAGACGTCCGACAAATCCTGACAATCGGCCTGACGGTGGTGGGGCTCATGATCTGGAAAAAACGGACTCACATAATATAGTGCACGTATGCCCAGTTTAGCAGTTTAGGCGGTGAATAAAGAGAAAATGTGACATTTTAGAGGATAAAGAACTTAAAAAACAGACAGTGAAGAATGCTAATACATGCCTGTTGTAAGCACCATTGATCAATTTTAAAGCAAATTTTTCACAAAAGAATATAATGTGCAGTGCTCCTGGTCCCACTGGGACTGGTGCTAGCTATGAACAAAGATTAAGTAGTGTGCTAGGTTAGCTTATACAAACTAGTCCTGCAAAGACAAAAAGTCTTATTATGTTTCACCACCAGTGGTAAACAATTAAGATCAAGTAATGGAATGATCTGAAGTTGAATAATCTGTAATCTGTCTGTTTCTTAATCATGGGACATGTTGTTTTTTTCACATTGTCATAAAAATAGCCGTATTTGTTTCAGAATATTTATTTGTCTTTCACAGGTTTTGACATGGGTTCCCAAAGCTCATTGTTGCGTGTGTTGTCTGATCCCACAGAGAAGCTACTTTACGAATTGCTAAAAAGAAAGTTAATACAGGTTCTGACAGAAAAGTGACAGCACACAGTGACATCAGAGAGCTGTTTTGGCGGCAGAAAGATGAACATACACAATGTTAGGCAGCACATGTTCAAGGCACGTAAATTCAATCCTTGTCCACCACTAACCCAGTTCAGACGACAAACAACTTCCCCTTGCAGAAATAAGACACAGATTATTGTTTTGGATGACCCCCGAGAAACAGAGTACACCCTGCACAAGACGCCAGTCCAACACAGGGCCGACAGACATAAACAGACAACCATCCACGCTCACATTCACTCCTACGGACAATTTAGAGTCACCAATTCACTTCTATTAAATCATTTTGAACAGCTGGAGGAAGCTGGAGGCCCGAGAGCGCAGTGGCTAACGCTGACGCCTTATATCAACTGGAGGAACAGGAGAGGGCACTGGCCTCCATGCCAATTGAAAATGAACTTTTAATGGAACTGAAAAGCACCGGTTTCTTCTAAGACTGTGTTATTGGACTATTTAAAAAAAAAAAAAAAGAAGAAAAATAACGGAAAACCGACTTTATCTTCAGATGAAGAACTGCTTTGGTGAGTTAATTTTATTTTTCATGGTGATTTTTTAAGTTAAAACTCAGATATCGATTTCTATGGTTTGACACTAGTATTCTTCTCTCTTTTAACACAGAAGCCAGTCATCTGTTTAAAAGATTTCTGACACATAAACATCCTCGTCATCATTTAAACTGAACTATTTGGTGAACTAGCAGCTAGACTGAATAATAAATGCTTCTTAATTATAATATGTCAGAAATAATTTTCTTTGTTCCTCTGTAGTTTCTATCAGCCAGAAATTTGGTGTGACATTTGATAGTGACTTTTCTTTTTAAACTTAAATGATTTTGCTTTTATCAACTAAAGACTCTTACTTTGATTTAGTGAAGGTCCTCCAAGCCATTATTTTATCTCATTTGGACAACTGTAATAAATTGTATTGAGGCCAAATAGCACTTTCCCGTCTCCAGCTTGTTCAGAATGCAGCAGATTTGGTTTTGACAAACGCAAGTCAAAACTATTTCGGCCCTATTTCAGCCTCTCCACTGGTTACCAGTTTTTTTTAGAATTGATTTTAAAATCCTGCTGGTTATTTCTAAAGCACTTCAGGGCTTAGTTCTCAGCTAGATAATTGAACTGCTCCGACCCTATGTGCCAGGGCGCAGTCTTAGATCTTCAGACAACATCTGAGGCTTGCAGAATCAAAAACAACCTTTGACAAACTTCTTAAAACATACATTTTCAAAAAAAAATTTCATCAGTATCAACACACTGGCTCATTGCTAGAATGTCTCATTTTGTTGCTAGCATTTTTTATGGCTATTTACTGTCTACTTCCTGTTATTGTTGGTGTCTTTTAATACCATTTGATGTACCATTGATCTTGATTTGATTGATTTACTGGGACCACTATTTTCTATCCTGTGAAGCTATTTTACATACAAAAGTGATTTAAAAATAAATACCAATTTTATACCAGCATTAACCTTAGTGCAAGGGCAAACTGGGTTGATTTTGGGAAAGGTCGGTTGTATAGTTCATCCATTAGGGGGAGCTTTAGCTCTTAAAGTTTTCAGACCAAAATTTCTCAACTTGGTCCGATTTTGTCCAAATTTGGTGCATATGAATAAACTCGAGATCTATCTTTAACATATCATAATTTACTCTAAATGTTCACATTTTACTCACTACTGGAAGCTTATTTTTTTAACAAAAAACACGGTTTTCCAGACTTACCTCAAAAACTTTCATGGATCATTTGCAGCTTTATACCCCTATAAACCTTTGTGCGAGGAAGAACTGCATTGATTATGGGCAAGGTCGGTTGCTTTAGCTCTAAAAGTTTTCTGGACATAATTTCTCAACCGCTTCTCAATCTGAGTGAGTCCAAATTTGGTGCATATGTATTGACTTGAGGAGATCTAACAAGTATATATGATATTTTACCCATATTTCTGTACAACAAAGGGGACTGACAACTTTACGGGGATATACCCTTGCTGTCGGGGACGTCAAGTTACCAAAAAATCTGCAGAAATAGGAAGATCAAGTTTGTCACCTTTAGTCTTTGCAGTGTTATAATATCACTAGGTTTAAAGATAAAAAAAAAGGCCAAAGTTGAACAAACTTTATAATCATTTAATTAAATATGGCAAGGCTTTATTACTGAGCTAACTCAGATTAAGACAGATCATAATGATTGCTGTGAGCGCATTGAATCAGTCAATCCCGATTCTATACTTGCATAAACTAAACATATGAATTACCTTCATGGCAAGGATTATTACAATAATGGTCAAACTTTCATCAGATCGACAATTCCAGTGTCCTCTGATGTCGCTTTAAGAACAAGCTAATGAGTCTCAGAGTAATCTATTGCTGGGTGAGAGTCATCAGACTGTATCACGACACATGTTCCTAATAATAATTGGAAGCAGGTAATCAGTGGTTTGCAATGGGTTATCTTTTGATAGCAACCTTGCCAACCCTGTTAATCTATTATGATTCACCTTCATGGAATTTCATATTAAACTGGGTGACAATTCATTAAGTTGGTGTGGTGGCTCCTGAGAACTAAACGTGCTGCAATTACAGCCCTTAGTGGAGGGCCCTGACCCTGGAATGGGCCTTCAGTCACAACGTCCAGTAAAACTAATGGAAGTAGAGGAGTGAGGCGAAGAGATAGCTGTCATACTCTCAGCATAGGGCTTGACCGCTCTGACAGCTGAGGAGGGGCCTTTTATAATTATTTATCGAGGACACGGGCTGAAACATTAGAAGAAATGGAGATCAGATGGAAAAGTGAAATGGCCACACAAGTGCTGAGGTTGAGTGCTTGTTGAGGAATCTGGTTTAGATGGTACATCATGTGCAAAGGGGATCTTTCAATGACCATACTTATCTTCTTTTTCTTTTTTTTTTCAATGGGGGTACAGTGTGTTGAAGCACAGTAATATATAAAATGACTTTCAACAGAATAGGCAAATGCCTTGAAAGCCAAGATAAATGGGGCCAGTACAAGTTTTATAGCCTAAAGGGATTAAGACATAACACCACTTTATGGGTGATCATTTACTTTTAAGAAGAGCAATATTCTATAAAGCCAGCATATCATGTTTTTTTGTTTTTGTTTTTTTGAATCTGGATCGCAGCCTTTAATTTCAACATCTTGAATATAATCTTGCAATTTTCATCAGTTTTTTCAGCTTCATTGTTGCACAGTGCTGCATTTCTGCCCAGAATATAAAAATTTGGAGTGCAGAATCCAATTTCTGAGTGATGAATTGCTTAATTATTGAAGTAATAAACCTAGGAATGTTGATTGAGAAGATTAGAGCGGTCATAATGTGAGTGTTCTGGGCAGGTCTGTCTGAGGTATTTTTATAAGACGTGATTTATTGATCACACATGGACACATGCACATATTTCTAGCAGGACGTTGTCTGTCTCCTGAAGTTCTGAGAGAATGTGGTGCTGCATAGTGTAGCAGCACGAGTAAAGAGCCTGTTTTGAATTGTTTCTCATGAGTTAAATAGAGATGAGAGCTTTGGAATTATTCCAAACAGATCACTGAGTCAGAGATAAGTGGGGCCATACAGGCCCTCAAGGCCATTATGCTCGTCTAATCCAAATGTGATCTGTGTTTCTCATTTTCTGTCACTCTGGCTGCCCGGTTGATCAACAATCAGTCATTTAGCAACTATAAGCAACTGTTTAACAAAGAAAAACCAGTATGCCCTCTTTGTTCAATATATATTTTTTACTTTTTGTCAGATCATACCTTCATGGTTGAAAATACATGGTGAAAATATATATAACTAAGCTAGGTCTATGATTGAGTTGTCGATTTGAGTTGTTGTATTATAAAATGAGCGAATAAATTGCCAGTTTATTGTGAGTATTTAATTTTCTTCCAATAGATTTTGTTTCCGATATATCCAATGTATCAATATACAAAGCTGGTCCTAATTTTTCCATACAATCTTATTTATAAAACTGCTTTAGTGCAGACACATTGACAGATTTGTGAACTCTGGGCACTTTTTTCATGTCCATAGAGAGCGGCTGAAGCAGGCCCGAAGGAGAGCGGCGTGAGGTCTTGTTTTGTGCACAGACAGGACAAGCAGCTACATACTCCTCCACCTCCTTGGTCATTGGAGGACAACCCTCCAGCACTGGAATATTCCTATCTGCTCTTTCACTCTCCTCTCTATGCCCCATGATACTGCCCCGATGATGCATGACGGTGGTAAGATGGACGAGGGGATCCTAGAAACTGGATCAGGGTCATATAGCCGAGAGAGAGCATCATGTTTAATGTTCTTGGATCCTGGACGGAATGAGATAACAAAGTTGAATCTATTGAAAAACAAGGCCCACCTGGCCTGCGTGGCGTTGAGCCACTTAGCTGCATGGATGTATTGCAGATTGTTGTGATCCGTCTAGACTAGGAATGGTTGATCTGACCCTTCCAGCCAATGTCGCCATTCCTCCAGGGCCGTCTTTACCGCCAGCAGTTCTGTCCCCTACGTCATAATTCCTCTCAGTGGGTGATTTACGTGACACGTAGGGATGAAGCTTTCCGTCCACTGGAGACCTTTGTGACAGGGTGGCTCCAACTCTTAATTCGGATGCATTCACCTTCACCACGAACTGCAAGTTTGGATCAGGGATTGTGAGAATGGGAGCTGAGGTAAACCTTTGTTTAAGTATCTGAAATGCCTGCTCCGTTTGAGAAGTCCACTGAAACTTTACATGAGGAGAGGTTAAGGTATGCAGGGGAGCGGCTAAAACATCTCTAAAAATTTGCAAAACCCAGGAAACGCTGCACCAGCTTACGGCTGGTGGGCATGGGCCAATTGACCACCGCACTGACCTTAGATGGGTCCATTGGCACCTTGTTAGGAGATACCACGAATCCAAGGAACGAGACCAAAGTTGCATGGAACTCGCACTTCTCTGCCTTGACAAAAAACTGATGGTGGAGAAGGTGCTGTAGAACTTGGCGGACATGTTGAACATGGCTCCTCTCATCCAGAGAAAAGATGAGGATATCATCCAAGTAGACGAACACGAATGAGTTGAGCATTTCTCTGAGTACGTCATTCACAAGGGCTTGAAACACAGCTTGGGCATTCGAAAGTCCAAAAGGCATGACCAAATACTCATAGTGGTCTGTAGGCGTGTTAAAGGAAGTCTTCCATTCGTCCCCCTGCCTTATCCTTACAAGGTGATAAGCATTTCTAAGGTCTAGCTTGGTAAAAATCTTTGCGCCCTTTAATAACTCAAACGCAGACGAGAGTTACGGAAAGGGGTACCTGTTCTTAATGGTGATGCCCCAGCACGTGATCAGGATGGTTGAATAATCCCTGCTGACAGGGAATCAGTAATGTAGATCTGCATGGCCTCCCTTTCCGAGGCTGAGAGAGAGTATAGCCTACCCTTTGGTGGTGAGGTTCCTGGCAGGAGGTCAATGCAGCAGTCATAGGTCCGGTGAGTTTTCGCAACGAGTCGGCTCTTGTCTTGCTGACTACACCTCTTTTAGGTCCCAGTAACACGAGGGGATCTTAAGCAGGCTAGGGTCAGTTGGCTCTGGAGATGGGGTGACTGCGGCCCCGACCATCCTGGCTGGGAGGTTTTCAGCCATGGTGACTTGAGATGGGAGCTGACAGAGCTGGGAGATAGATGGTCTACAGCAGGATCTTAAGCAGTTCCTACCCCAAGAGATTATCTCTCCAGTACTCCAATCAATGTGGGGATTATGTTTCTTTAACCATGGTAACCCGAGAATGATGGCATGAGTAGG